>JANAVB010039689.1:0-41856 GCA_029216955.1 Iris pallida | reverse complement strand
GAATTTGATTCGGTAAATGTTTGGACCCAACCCTAACTCAAACAACTTAGTGGTGCTCATCCTAGGTTGCTAAAAAAATTAGACAATATTTGATTGATTTTTATCAATTAAATGGCAGCCCACATGCATAGATTCAATGCACTTTGACTCAATAATTATATTCCAAATTAGGTAACCTAGAGATACTAATTACCATATTGGTTGATTGGAGGACCAAATCCCAACCAAATCAATCCAAACAAACCCGAACATTAAATACCTCCAAACTTTATATATTAACCTTCTCTTAGGCCGCACCTTTTTCACAAACTCCACAAATCCGAGCCCTTTCCCTCTTGGCCGAACCCACTAACCCGCAACACCCCTAGCCGCCACCTCCTTTACACCCCTTCCCGATCTCCTTTCGTCGAGCCACCACCTCCACGATGACCCCAAGAGACCCCCCCTTCAACCCGATAAAGCCTCGGAGGAGTCTCGCCCACTTATTTGGTCAGTTGAAGGCCGAACTCGAAGGTTATTTCTAGTCGTAATAAAAATTTCAAACCCAAGTTAGTGATCTTTTTCGATAGATTTCATCTACTTTTTCTCATCCATTGGACCTGAAAGAAAAAAATAATCTTTATCCCTATGTGTCTACTTTAATGTCCATTTGCTAACTCACACGGTTCCACTTGGTTTGCCCATGGCGTCCTTTGCACTAAAATTGGTCCAGGTTGAACCAATTTGGAGTACGGATGTGTCCAACGACCTACGAATCTTTCTGACCTTAAAACCCCATTGGTAATGACCATAAATCCTCCTTATCATCTATTAACGTTCATTATTGAGATTTGCAAGTTATTCATGTGTTTGTGCTATCGTTTCCATGATGCTAGTTTTTCGTACACCGAAAAGACACCAAAACATGGCTATTTTGATCTCTAAACTTCGTGTAACATTTCTATGATTTTTGTCAAGAAATTTGTGATAAAAAATCATATTATCCTTTGATTAATTTTTATTTTTCAGAATATTAAACTTCTATATTTTTTTCCTGTCATTCGAATCCAATTGGTTCATCATATGGTATAATTGTGTACTAGTTGGATATGTTGATTTGATGTTAGTTTTTCTTTAAATAATATTTTAAAATATTTTCAAAAATTATTTCTACTTTTTAGAAATATGATGATATATTTGTGATATAAAAATATTATTTTTATGTGCTAATTTTGTCCATTGTCTGGAAGATTTGATTACTTTTATGGTTACGTGCTAGTTAGCTAGTTTATGAGATTGAGGCTATATATAGTATGTAATCCTTTTTATATTTTTTATATCAAATCCTATTATTTCTAAAATTATTCAGATCTATTTCAGAATATAAATTTATATTTCTATGTATATTGGTTCCAAAAACAACCGACAAGTTGCTATTTAGGACGCTAGTTAGTAGTAGTAATATTGTTGTGTTATTTTCTTAGAAATACATATATGATAAATATGTCCAGAATTATATTTATTATTTTTCCAGAAATAAAAGTAATTTTTTATTATGGTAAATGATACATGTACAGTAGATTTGTTTCTATATATGGTACTGTGTTAGTTGATAGTTTGTGATTAGAACGAGACTATGCATATATAATATGTATATATGGTAAGTTTAAGATTTAGTATTTATTTTAGTTTACTGATATTATTTTAGGCGTTCATGATCATTTGACTGAAGTTGGAGCTGGACCGTTGCTTTACACTCTTGCCGATATTCTAGGCAAGATACCTTGCTACTTTTGTACTGTTAAATATTTGGATTATTATTGTATGTAGAAGTAGATGTGTTAGTAGATGGAGTCCAAGTATGACATGTGTTCTATCGATGGTGACATCGGTATGATAGTTTGTGATTGACTTAGAAGTTAGAAGACTCACCCATTTACAAAGAAGTTATTTCCTATAACTTCTATGACTAGACACATATCATGACACGTCACTGTGAGTGAGATTACATTGTGTTGGCACGAGCTTACGCATTCGACTAGATACTGGTATGAGCGATTCGTGTGTCGGTCCATATATTGAATAGTTTTAGTTAGTGACTTGCATTGAGATATGGGTTCCAAATCATGGATATGATTTATGCAATTCATGGGTGGGAAGACTGTTAGTAGGTGTATGGGATAGACATTTGCATATCAACCCTAGTGTGCTATGTTATAGGCAATACTAGTGGATATATTCGGCAGTAACCACGGACTACTATCTGGAACAGTCGGGGATGTATGCAAGTATATATACCAGCATTAGTTGACGCTAATACTACTCCATTACCTACCTATACAGCCTAAAGTCATCTTCGACGTGCATTCAAATAGATGGATAGTTTGCCCAGTTATTATTCTTGTATTTATTTCAGTTCATTATTGATGGAACTAGGGATTCTCAGGACCCTTCCTTTGGTGTGCATATTGATCGATAGAAAGTTAAACAGATCTAATACATGTTCTAACCCTTCATAGGCAGAAACTAGGGTTCACGAATTATACCTGTGGCGGAAAGGAGACAAGTAATTCCTGGCAATCTCGAGCGGACGACCCCAAGATCTTATGCACGTATTCCTTCCTCGAGTTGGACGTCGTGTGGGCGACGATCTCCCAACCTTTTCTTCTCCTTGGTAACCTTCTCTTCTCTCCTTACGTGAATCACGAATTTAGAGAAAATTTTAGATTTCTGATCAGTAATATGGCGGCCAGAGAATAGAGGATATATATAGGCTACGACAGGGACCATGAGGAGAAATTAGGGTTAGGCCTCCTAACAGATCTGGATATACCGTGTTCAGCCCGAACACACAATCCAGGCCCATTAACAATAGCTCGGTCCACTAATAAGCTATTGTTGCACTACCTCCCTAATCCTAAATTATGTTTGTGGGCTCCTTTTATTATATGCTCATTTGGCTCCCCATGTTAAGATATCGTATGTCCGTCGATCAAATTAAGTTACTGACAACTATATTGATTCGACATCTTTTATTCTTAAGTAGTACCGTTCAACTTATTTGTCATGTCGGATATAATCCACCTGCAGGGTTTACATGACAATCCTTATGAGCTCCTTAAGAGAACATCATCAATCCGATGTATCGGGACATGGATTCCATTTATAATCAACAGCCCATCATACATACAATGTTATTACCTAATTCATAGAGTTTGTTGATCCATAATGAATCTTACTCTTGTATGAGTCAAAGTAATGCACACTGCATATACATGTCGTTATTATATCCGGATTAAGAGCACAAGCATCCATAATAACATAGGTGTTTGTTCCCTTATGTAGTCAGTACAAAAAGAACAACCTCAAGTGGTCCTGTTCAATACACACAAAGTGTACTAGTGTAAACCTATAGTCAAGATAGACTAATACCAGATTACACTACAACCTTTCCAATAGATTATCCAAGTCCATCTAGGTGTGAACTATTTATATACTCTATAGAAAACTGATAATGATCTTCTATGTGACACCACACACCATATTATCTACAATATAGAATATCAGACATTTGCATTAACACTTGCAACAAATACAATATGCACATTTACCCATATGATTCTCATTCAAAATTTAAGGAAATAAGGTTACTACAAAAGATGCTTTTAGTATATAACCCTAACAATCTTCCACTTATACTCAAAGCATTGCTTTTCAGTATACTGTTACAAATCTCCCACTTATACTTAAAGCCATGCTGCTACACATCTGACTCCCATTCCCTCAACATGACTATCAAAAGCCTTTGCTGGTAAGCTCTTTGTAAAGGGATCAGCTAGGTTGTCGGCTGATGCTATCTTGATCACAGTAACTTTTCCTTTCTTTACGAAATCTCGTATCAGGTGTTACTTGCGCTCAATGTGTTTGCCTGTCTTATGGGCTCGTGGTTCCTTTGAGTTTGCAACTGCACCACTATTATCACAATAAAGTATAATAGACTTAGACAAACTTGGTACCACATCCAAGTCCAATAGAAAGTTTCTGAGCCAAACCGCTTCTTTGGCTGCTTCAGAGGCTGCCACATACTCGGCTTCCATGGTGGAATCAGCAATACATTTTTGTATGATACTCCTCCACATAATGGCTCCACCTCCCAAAGTAAACACATAACCTGAGGTAGATTTCCTGGAATCCCTATCTAACTGAAAATCTGAGTCTGTATACCCCAAGGGAACTAAACTATATGCCTGGTAAACTAGCATATACTCTTTAGTCCTTTTCAGGTACTTCAAAATATGCTTTACGGCAGTCCAATGCTCTTATCCTGGGTTAGACTGATATTTGCGGACCATGCCTACGGCAAAGCAGATGTCTGGTCTCGCACATAGCATTGCATACATTAAGCTTCCTACTGTTGAAGCATAAGGAACTGCCTTCATATTCTCTATATCTTTAGGTGTCCTCGGACACTGCTCCTTTGATAGAGCAATTCCATGTCTAAAAGGTAAGAAACCTTTCTTAAAATTTGCATACTAAAATGAGTTAGTATAGTATCGATATAGGAAGCTTGGGATAAGCCCAACATCCTTTTCTTGCGATCTCGTAGAACATTGATCCCAAGGATGTGACCTACTTCTCCCAAGTCCTTCATATCAAACTGTTTGGATAACCATACCCTTACATCAGATAATACCTTCATATTGTTTCCAATGAGCAAGATGTCATCCACATAAAGTACTAGGAACACTACCATGTTTCCGTCACACTTTCTGTATACACATGATTCATCCTGACATTGATCAAATCCATAGGATTTATCACCTGATCAAAACTATGTTCCAAGATCTGGAAGCTTGCTTAAGTCCATAAATGGACTTCTTGAGCTCACAAACAAGATGCTCCTGGCCCTTTTCAATAAACCCGTCTGGTTGCTTCATATAGATGTCTTCCTCAAGACTTCCATTAAGGAAAGCTGTCTTGACATCCATTTGCCAAATCTCATAATCGAGATGAGCTGCAATAGAAGAATCTGAATAGACTTAAGCATGGCTATAGGAGAAAAGGTTTCCTCATAATCGATACCCTCTCTTTGAGTAAAACCTTTTGCTACAAGCCGAGCTTTAAAGATTTCAACCTTACCGTCTGGTCCTCTTTTTCTCTTATAGACCCACTTGCATCTAATGGCTTTTACACCAACGGTGGTTCTACAAGCTCCCAGACCTGATTAGAATCCATAGATTCTATTTCAGATATCATTGCTTTTTGCCAAGACTCTGCATCTTTATCTTGGAGTGCTTCATTGAAGGTACAGGGATCATAATCTTGTTTCTCAGGGACGAAGTCTGACGACTCTCCCAAGAACATATATCTATCAGGTTGTATCACAACCCTCCCACTACGACGAGACACTATCGATTGTGGTGTAACATTAGTGACACGTTGTGCAGTTATTTGTGGTTCATCCTCTTGTACTGTTGGTACTGAAGTACTTGGTCTCTCACATCTCAGTTCTTCTAGAACAAACTACTTGTGGGTTTATGGTTCATCACATAGTCTTCCTCTAAGAATCGGGCATTGGTGCTAACAATGACCTTCTGATCCTTAGGACTATAAAATAAACCTCCTTTCGTTCCTCTTGGATAGCCTACAAACAAGTATACTTCTGTACGAGATTCCAACTTATCTGCTTTTCCATTCAGCACATGTGCTAGACTATCCCAAATGCGAACATGTTTCAGACTAGGCTTATGCCCAATCCACAGCTCTGTGGGAGTAAGAGGTACTAACTTAGAAGGAACCAAGTTCAAAATATAAGCTGCAGTCTCTATGTTATATTCCTAAAACGAATCTGGCAAATTCGAATAACTCATCATTGATCTAACCATCTCCATAAGAGTTCTATTCCTTCTTTCGGCTACACCATTCTGCTGAGGCATTTCAGGTGCAGTCAATTGGGATGCAATCCCAGCCTCTGATAAATAATCCCTAAATTCTCTAAAGAGGTACTCGCCACCACGATCTGATCGTAATAACTTGATACATTTTCTATGATGTTTCTCCGTTTCAGCCTTGTACTCTTTGAATTTTTCAAAGCACTCAGACTAACGGCGCATCAAATAAATGTATCCATACCTTGAATAATCGTCAATAAATGGGACAAATATTCAAAGCCACCTCTAGCTTGGATAGTCATGGGTCCACACAAATCAGAATGAACCAATTCCAACACATCTTTGGCCCTATACCCCTTTGCCGTAAAAGGCCTTTTGGTCATTTTACCTTCCAAACAGGATTCACAGACTGGTAGTGCCTCCATTTCCAATGAACTTAAAGGTCCATCTTCAACCAGTCTTTGAATCCTTCTTAGGTTAATATGCCCCAATCGCAAGTGCCAAAGATATGTTTGGTTCATACAAGAAGGTTCTTTTCTCTTATTTAAGTTAGATGACATATTATTCATTTCCATAAGTTGTATTGTGGGCGAAATAGGATTAATGATATACAAATTATCAACCAATGCACCAGAACAGATAAAATGTTTATTCTTTCTAATAACAATATTGTCATTAAAATAAACTGAATATCCATCCTTAACTAACATAGAACAGAAACTAAATTCCTTCTAAGTGAAGGTGCATAAAGACAATCTCTCAATGTCAAAGACTTATTTCTACCAAAAGATAAAGTAACATCTCCTAATGCAACGATCGATACTTTTGTAGCATCACCCATAACCAAGCATATCTCTCCATCACTGAGCCGTCTGGTTTCCTGGAACCCCTGCAATGTATTGTAGACATGATTGGTGGTTCATGTATCTACACACCAGGTGCCGGTAGATAACACCGCTAAACATGTTTCAACTACTAGTAAATAAGATATACCTTCTTTGTTCCCTTGTTCGAGAAGTGGACAATCAGTCTTCCAATGTCCTGACCCTTTGCACTTAAAATATTTGCCTTTCAACTTTTTCACCGTGCCTTGAGGTCCCATGCCCTTCTTTTCAGAAACAAAAACATGACCACTCTGTCTAAAAAGAGATTCAGCATCATGTAGCTCTTTTGCAAGTTCTGCCATACTATACAACCTTTTGTTCATATTGTAATTAAGGCAAAAATTGTCAAAACTTTTACGCAGAGTTACGAGAATGATATCGACCTGGGATTCTCCATCAATTTCAGCTCCAAGGATCTCCATCTCATTCAGATGACCCATCGTCTTGAGAACATGATCCCTTACTGGTGTACCCTCAGCCATTTTTATATTTATCAAACATTTCATAGCAAACTGCCTAGCTGCTCTACTCTGATTTCCGAAGAGTTCCTTGAGGTTATACATCATGTCATAAGCAATGGCCATAGCCTGATGCTGATATTGCAGTACATTTGACATAGATTCCAGAATGTAACACGCGTCATCTCATCTGCCTTTTTCCACTTCTTATAAGCGTCTTTGACCTCTTCATCAGAGTTAGCATCAGGCTTAGGCGGGCATTCCTCAACAAGTACATATTTGTACTCCTCAGCAGTCAGAACAATATCCAAATTACGTTTCCAGTCAATATAATTAGGTCCAGTAAGTTTATTTTCTTTAAGAATCACCATAAGTGGACTGAAAGAACCCATTTTTGAAATCCTGAGAATCACATAAATAAAATTATGTAGGGCAAAAAAAAACTTTTTGAATTAACTTAATATTGATTCCCCAAAACAATAATAAGAAATTCACCAACACCTTGAACACCATGAATTTAGCATGCTACGATAGTGTGGACGTATACAAATTCAACTTTGTTCAAGTAGGTTTTTCTTATTAATTTTACTATCATGTCAACATAACTTTATGACAAATAAAATTAATATGCTGGTCTTGCTCTGGTCATACAAATAATAGCAGTGACTCCGATGGGAATGATACCATTATTTGTATCTAAGTGTATACCATTACTTAATACTAAGTCTATTACCTTGTAATGAGTTCCTTCAGATGGAGAAGTGAACACATACTAGGTAACTTTCTACAATTATCCCTAAGGAAGTTTGTACTGGTGATCCATAATTATACTCATCCGATATGGAGGAAAGCACTATAGCCAACACGCAAGTATAATTACATCACCTACAAACCAGTAATAGAGACCATAGGATTTAAACTAAATAAATATCCTCTCCTACTTAGTTATTTAATAATGAGGGTTTTTCTACTAGTTGATATTATGTCCATGTTGTCCATTATTAATGTAGGCTTGGTTTTTCAAAAAAAACAACCACACAATAATAAACATGCATAATCAGAAAAAAGCAAAATGACAAAAATAAGAGAAAATATCCAACTATTATGGTCATCTTTGTTGCTCCGTCCTCAACTATCTGAATCCAAAATCTGGCGCTGCGTGGATCTATTCGGGGTTTGACCTGCCCGGTTAGGTCACGGGGTTCGGGGTAGCGCCCCTATTTTTTTAGGTTTTGGCTGTCGATTACTTCATCGAAAATCATCTATCTGCCTCTGGACTGCTTAAAACCAGCATCTCGTTCGACGTCAGAAATAGCCACCACCGCCATCACGATTGATCAAAAATAACTAAAATTACATCAATCATATGCCTCCCGAAGGAGTTCACACATAATCTAGATTGCAAAATTAAAATAATAAGCACGATCAACCCTCGTGATTTTAATTATATCCACAACAACAACATCATCCACGACATGTCCTTGGTTTAAACAACACAATCAAAAACATGTATTGGACCATAATAGTCGGATCTAAGATGCCTGCAAAACCGAGTTAGAACAGATCTACATCTACCAACTATTACACAGCGCAGGTTTTATGGACAACATGGACGTATCAATCAATACGTAGATCCAAAGTGGCTCTGATACCAATTGATAGAACTGGGGATTCCCAGGACCCTTCCTTTGGTGTGCATATTGAACGATAGAAAGTTAAACATATCTAATACGTGTTCTAACCCTTCATAGGCGTAAACTAGGGTTTACGAATTATACCTGCGGCGAAAAGGAGACAAGTAATTCTTGGCAATCTCGAGCGGACGACCCCAAGATCTTCTGCACGTATTTCTTCCTCGAGTTGGACGTCGTGTGGGCGACGATCTCCCAACTTTTTCTTCTCCTTGGCAGCCCTCTCTTTCTCTCCTTACGTGAATCACAAATTTAGAGAAAATTTCAGATTTCTGATCAGTAATATGGCGGCTAGAGAATCGAGGATATATATAGGCTACGGCAGGGACCATGAGGAAAATTAGGGTTAGGCCTCCTGACTGATCTGGATATCCCGTGTTCAGCCCGAACACACAATCCAGGCCTATTAACAATAGCTCGGTCCACTAATGAGCTATTGTTGCACTACCTCCCTAATCCCAAATTATGTTTGTGGGCTCCTTTTACTATATGCTCGTTTGGCTCCCCATGTTAAGATATCGTATGTCCGTCGATCAAATTAGTTACTGACAACTATATTGATTCGACATCTTTTATCCTTAAGTAGTACCGCCCAACTTTATTTGTCAAGTCGGATATAATCCACCTGCAGGGTTTACATGACAATCCTTATGAGCTCCTTAAGAGGACATCATCAACCCGATGTATCGGGACATGGATTCCATTTATAATCAACAGCCCATCATACATATAATGTTATTACCTAATTCATAGAGGTTGTTGATCCATAATGAATCTCACTCTTTTATGAGTTAAAGTAATACACACTGCATATATATGTCCGTTATTATATCCGGATTAAGAGCACAAGCATCCATAATAACAGAGGTATTTATTCTCTTATGTAGTCAGTACAAAGAGAACAACCTCAAGTGGTCTTGTTCAATACACACAAAGTGTACTAGTGTAAACCTATAGTCAAGATAGACTAATACCAGATTATACTACAACCTTTCTAATAGATTATCGAAGTCCATCTAGGTTGTGAACTATTTATATACTCCATAGGAAACTGATAATATAATCTTCTGTGTGACACCACACACCATATTATCTACAATATAGAATATCAGACATTTGCATTAACACTTGCAACAAATACAATATGCAAACTTTGCCCATATGATTCTCATTCAAAATTTAAGGAAATAAGGTTACTACAAAAGTGATGCTTTTAGTATATAACCCTAACAATTATGGCATGTTCTTTTTGTATCTTGTTACGTCCTCTGAGGACCTAATGATTTATCCAGGTAGTGGATGCACAGTTAGTATAGAGTAGTTGGATAGGTGTAATTTGTTCTACCGAGATTTCAGGTATATATATATTGCTGGTATTTTTATTTTTATTCTTCCTTATTTATGTTCTATTTTCTATTGATTCATGATGTTATCTTAGCCTAGTATTTTGCAAGCTTATTATTTTCTCGAGCTTGTTCGAATATGTATATTACTGGTGGCCAACTTTAATATCTTATGTTTATTCTTTATAATTATTTATTATTGTGGATTGAGATATAGTTTAGCTAGTTTATATTTAGTCTGCTTGACAGTGTAGTACAACTAGGGTAAGTTCATTAAATTGGAAACTTATTCTAGATTGTATTAGCTGGCACGTTTGCATCTCCAGTTCCTAAGTATTTTAGAATTAGGACATGACATATTTTTGTGGTAGCCCATATAGGTCAAAATATATCATTTGGGTTACGTTACTGCACCAAACGAGCATGCAATAGGATAGCGTATTAGAGTCTCAATCCACGACTGCTATTAAATTTCTTTTGACTTCTACTATCGCCCTTGACCTCGTGTTTGTAAGGAACATGCCTCTCTTGAACTTCTTGTATCAAATTCTCATCTTTTTCTATTTCGGAATGACGAACATCTGTTCTTAATGAACTACTTTAATTATATGTGATAGGAGTAAGAGAATAGAATATTTCAGTGAGAAATTATTTAAGGACAAGAAAGGTAGAGATAGACACCTATACTAGATGGACCGAGTAGGTAGGAGTGGCTTTCTTTTGTTATAGAAATTCTCATTTGGAGAATATAAAAATCCATACTTGTCCAGATTAGGTGATTAGCTAAGGTGGCTAGGACTTTGTAGATACCCCTCCAAGATGATGAGATAGAATGAAGTAGTATAAGGCCTAAATAAGAGACTTATAACAGTTAGATCAAACCATGCAACCTTTGCCTAATAGAGTCTTGAATAAGAAGTTTACATGATTCACATGGATTGATTAGGAATATAGGAAAGGCTCATCGATCATAAAGATTGAAGTAGTAAGAATACAACTTAGAGGAAGACATAGTTGGATTTAGATTGAATTGCAATTGATCAGTTAGAAAAGCCAACCTAAGGACAATAGCAAATAGAGCCCGAGGATCCCATTAGGATATAACTAATTTATGAAGCGTGATGTTTCTGACTAGATAAAAACTTTTGTTGGAGTCATGTTGTACTAGATTTTGAGAATTTTCACGTGGATGATAAAAACTTCTACTTGGCAAGAAAGTTTTTTAGGGTTAGGCATGCTTGTAAGAATTGTATAGCTTTATAGTTACAAAGGTAGATCATTGATTTTACTGCTAAGAGATTTGATAAATGACTTATAGGAGTAGAATATAGAGTTAAGGATTGACTGATTTAAAGATCGATTGTGATTTTCCTATTTTCTATGGTTAGTTATAGATAAGACTTGATAGTAGAGTTAAATACCTTATATACTACTAAACCCTTCATCGATATAGGTTAGTTAGAATCTTAGAGGAATTGTGACTAGAACAGTGTGTTTAGATTAAGGCGTATGTAGTAGATATAAAAAAGAAAGATCATAGGAGTTATTATGATTAGGATGAATAATTGGAGAGGGTAATGACGAAATTGTAGAAAATATTTATGAGGATCAATGGAGATGAGATTACGATAAGGACTACCTATGATGAGGTAGCAAGGATTTCGGAAGGGATATAACTTAAACAAGTTGTGGTCGTAACCCAACTTAAAGTTGAAATTCAAAAAGGATGAGGAGGCTAGCTCGAAGAAATAGAATGTACAAATTTTGTGACAAATAAAAGTAAAGTTAGAAAGTTGTTATGACGGGTAAATATGATGATAGAAGCCACTATCATATATTATTGAGACTCGTGATCAAGATTGTGATATTCAAAAGAAGGACACAAAACGAAATGGCATGAGAGAATGAAATAAAGTTTCAAGGTAGAGGTGTGAGTGTGAAATTCAAGTAGAGCATCCTTAATTAGTTGATAGGTGGAATCTAAGTTTTGAGTTGTAAATGATGGATAGTAAAACATTTGGAGAAAGAAGTCGTTTATGGACGGACGAAAATGTTAAGAATTAAATACTATGACATATTTTAAGGATCGAGGATGATTAAAGACATGCATTGACAGATTTTATTATCAAACAGCTTAATATTGTGTTATTGGAAGTTACATTTAAGGAAACTAGGCCATAGAATGGAGTGAACTGGTGGAAAAGAGACAAAAGCTTTTTCAAATGATATGGGTTGGCTTAAGATCGGCTAATCATATTTTAGGTGTTATATGTTATCCTAGGGACCCGAATAGATAGACTATAACATAGTATGAATTGGTGTGATTTCTTCAGCCTGTTTGATTATCAAATTATTCTAAGTAATCAGGAGTTGTAGTTCTAGACCATGTCATTATTCTTCTTATTTAATTCTTATTCATGTTCTCTATCACAGTTTCATGATTGGACAATACAAATCATTCTAAGTAGGTGATTGAGTGAATCCTATTCCCTCCCTAGTTGTTCAATAAACTAAAAAAATCAAATCTTTGTTTTTATATCACCTTGTGCCTAATATTATATCACCATAGGTATCAAATTTATTCTATTGCAATTTTCTTGTCCATTGACCCCTAGGTGCCCACCTAAATCGTGCCTTATTATTGTGTAAAATTGTCCCTTGAACTTGTCAAAAATTTCCCATATCTTGATCTACAAACTCATTTCTTCATGAACCTCTTGGACTTGTCTCCCCGTCATTAATGACATGCGACGATTGAATTCCTCTATACTACCTCACCCAGTTATGTCAAATTAAGGAAATTCCTTCTAACTTATTGAAGACCTGACCCATATAAGAGTAGTGAATAATTTCCCTTAAGTGTTATTGACCAATAGTACTACATGATGGTACTTAGGTTCTCTTAGAGAATTACTGATTACTGTCAATAATACCCAAATTCTTTGTACTTAGGAAATATACCCATCCAGGGATCTTATTAGTAGGATCATGACTATAGTTATACTGCTAAAATTCATGTAAGTTGACTGGTGACTTGAACTAAGTGAACCCTAGATTTTAGTATGTTACGTCAGCTTAGATCATATTGTTATCAACGTCCCCTAGAAACACAGTACAACTAGTCTTACTTGACCTCATTCTAAAGACTAACCCTTTTATCCTTTATATACCACGCTTAGTATATAATAGAAGACGTGATGCAGCACCGACGAACCAGAGGCCAATCCTACCAATACCTAGGGTACTGCACTTTGAAGATGAAGCAGGTGTTCTACTAGAACCATGAGAATGACTGAGAGGACCAATCACCAAATATTAGTCAGCAGATCATAGCTCAGAAGCACGGACATGCATCGCCATGGTAACTAAGGAGGCACATGCACACCCAGGCGCAGACGAGAGTAAGATTCAAGTATCATCATGGAATTGTCTATAATATAGTGGTAGTGTATTTACCCATACATATAGGCTTATGCTCTTGTATAGAGTAGACATTCGTATAGATATCCATCTCATCCAATAGGATATTAGTGCACCCTTTCATTGACGACATCCTTTGCTTGCGCATATCTACCGTTATATTTCGAGGACAAAATTCATTAAAGTGGGTAGGTTGTAAGCCCCCTGAATTTTTCTAAGCCTATTTTAAAATGTTATTTAATATATTTATTAATAAATATTTTCCTACTATTATTTTGGTCATATATATACTTTTTCACAGCTTTAATTTTTGGAGCATAAGAAATGACAATCACTTGTAGCGCCCTTCATATGTTTTGACGTAGACAAGTTTATCTTTATTTTGAAATGTCATGTCCCACTCAAACATTTTTCTTTGTATTCTATTTTTGTCACAAAACTTTCGGGTCAAATTAGGCCCACTTACTATCTATAGTAAAACTTGTCATAATTTCCAACTTAATTTCGGGACTCCACATCGATCCAACACATTCGATCCGGTATAAGATTTTAAAATATTTTGAGCCTACTAAACACATGCCAATGGTGACCAATTCAATTGAGTTTCCATATGCTATTTATTTTTAATAGCACACAAGACTCATTTATTGCATTTTTCAGGGTTGAATTTGATTCGGTAAATTATTTGGATCCAACCCTAGCTCAAACAACTTAGTGGAGCCCATCCTAGGTTGCTAAAATGAATTGGACGTAAATTTGATTGTTTATTTTCAATAAAATAGCAGCCCACATGCATGCACTTTAACTCAATATTGCCTACTTCCAAATTAGGAAATCTAGAGATACTCATTACCATATTGGTTGATTGGATGACCAAATCTCAACCAAATCAATCCAAACCAAAGCCAAATAAACCCTAACATCAAATACCTCCAAATTTTATATATTAACCTTCTATTTGTCAGCCCCCTTTTCTCCAAACTACAAACCCGAGCTCCTTCTCTCCTGGCCGAACCCACTTACCCGACAACACCTCCTAGCCGCCACCTCTATTACACATTTTTCTGTCCTCCTTTCATCGAGCCACTGCCTTCATGATGACCCCAAGCGACCCCTCTTCAATCCTATCAAGCCCCGGAGGAGTCTCGTCCACTTTGTCGTTTGAAGGCCGAACTTGAAGTTTATTTCCCACTGTAATGAAAATTTTGAATCCATGTTAATTGGTCATCTTCTCTGACGGGTTTCATCTACTTTTTTCATCCATTAGATCGAAAACCAAAACTAATCTTTATCCCTATGTGTCTACTTTGATGTCCATTTTCTAACTCACACGGCTCCACTCGATTTGCCCATGGCGCCCGTTGTACTAAAATTGGTCCAGGCTGAACCAATTTTGGAGTGCAAAAGTTTTTGACATCTTAAGAATCTTTTCGACCTAAAAAACTCATTGGCAATGATCCTAAAATTCTCCTTTATCATCTATTATTGTTCATTATTCATATTTGCAAGTTATTTGTCACGACCTGATCCCAAATTGTTGGGTTGAATCGGATCATGTCCAGCCTGCACCGTTGTGAGACGGCGGCAGTAAGCTGTTTCCACTTGCAGGTAATCTCAACAAGAACTAAACATTTGTCACAACTTTAATATTTCGAATATTTAAAAACTTTAATTTGTCCAACACAAAAAGATACAACTGACAATAAGATACTGAAATAAGAGTTCAACTCCAACACAAAGGAAACTAGAAATAAACAACAACAATCTAGATAGCCAGCTCATCAACCTCGGGATCAACATCCTCCAAGTGGGACTCTGGAAGCACCGCAGGGTAAAGCACTGGATCGTAATAGCTATTATATAATAGCTCAGCCTCATCGATGTTACCTATTGGGGGTGGGGGATCCAGTCAGGAAAGGAGCAAAGTACAATTATGAAAATCTAACAATTCAAATAATAATGGAAATTTGCAATCTTAAATAGTTTTGAAATACTTGAACAATATTTTCCAACAATTGAAAACAATGTGATTTAAATAGGTAATGTATATGACCGGCTTGGGTTGTACAATAGTATCCTAGTGATACGATACGGCTAATCCCCGTGTGTAAGAGGGGTAAGCTCGCACAATCAATGCAATATGAAGGTATTGGTCATAAAACACTATACTACTCCCCAAATATCCCATAATCAATAACAATCAATACTCTTGGAGAGAGTTCTGTGTAGCAATGTGGTTTAAGCATGCAATATAATAATTACTAATTAAATTGCCAAATAAACATAACCGTACTTGCCTTGGTTTATGACTAGATTGAAAGTCGGTACCGGGAAAGTCAAACTGGTCCTCGAAATCCTACAGTTGAGAATCCTGTCTAAGAATCATAATTGAACCATATCTAGCTACGTTAGTTACAATCTCTAAAAGAAGATCCTAATCAAGTTTTAAGTTTGTTAAAATTATTCTATCGGAAGCGATCTACTATTAATTAATTTACGAAGTAAAAGTCAATTTAATATTTATTGAAAAAATAGCATTTTTCTAGTTAATTGTCAAAACTTGGTATTTTCGTAATATATATAAAACTAGACTTTCTTTTTAATGAGAAATAATAAATTTGTTAAATTACAAAATTACTTAATGTGAGAAAAACTTATTAATTTTCTATATAAAAATAGATATTCATTTTTAACATTCTACGCGTTTAACGACCAAGTCAACAACCCAGAAAAATAAATAAAAAGTCCACGCTACATAATACAGGATCGCAGAAATAAATTAGAAAACTAAGCTTATGCCCTTACAACTTATTTACATAAATTAATTTAAATATTGTTGTTGAACTCTGAACGCCGGGAAGCGGTCCATTCAGTAGGCCGAGGCCCTGCACTCGAAATATGAAAATACCCAGTAACAAGTTCTAAATAATTTTATAAAATTTAAAAAATATAGGGTAAATCTCAGACTTGGTCTTAATATCATATTGCAATTAGCTTATGCCTCAACGTCCGAAAATGTCGGTTTCGTTTGCATTTCGCTAGGGCCCATGGACCGATACGATCGTCACCCAAAAATATTATCCGAAAGCCAAATAATACAAAACTGTCAAAGGACCATAGCTGAACTCAGGAAATAAACCAAAAAGGTTTTCAAAATATTTTAAGAAACATCGGGCAGTATCTCCTTGTAACTAGGACAACCCAGCCAAATTTGACGATAAAAAATATCCAGAAATAGTTATATATATAAACTTCCAACAACTCCAAACTCCGACCACCTACCATAATACGCATAGCCACCAACCCAAAATCTCATAACATAACAGTACCAGAAAAAACGCCACAGAAATAAGATCCAAAACTAACTCGAAAAGTCTGAAAAACTACAGAACCATTCCAATTAGCCAAGGCTAAGAAGAACATTCACAAAACCTAAGCAATTATCCATAGAAAAACCCAAGCTAGAAATATCTAGGTCACATGACAATTCGAAAGGAGTTCGGAAAGTCCGAACCACAACCGTAACGAATCAAATCGATTCCCATAGCATAATCGAGACCGAATCATCATCGACACATAACCCAAAGGGACACGAGGACACGAAAAATATACCTCGGGTGCTCGGCTAGAGCTCTCAGATGTAAAATTGGAGAAAACAAAATCCCACAAACTTGGAAAAATCCCAAAACTTACGAACAGCGGGATCGGGGCCACCTGAAATCGAAACAGTAGATCGGGACAGCAAGCCAGGCACGGGAACAGCAGATCGAGAATGGCAGGGGGTCGACGGCGTCAGGGCGGATGCAGACAGGGGCTCGGGGTCGGAGGGGTGTGCAGGGGGCGGGTCTCGGTGGCCGACGGTCGGCCTGGGCCGTGGGGACAGCGGCGGTGTGGGTCGCCGCTCGGGGAGGATCGGCGCCGGGGTCGGGGCGGACAGCGAAGGATGGCGCAGGAGGCTGCGGGAACGGCGGCGGGAGGCCGCTAGGGGCGGGGCTCGCCTGGGCTCAGGTCGGGTCGCCGAAAAGAAGTTTGGGGGTTAGGGATTTGGGAGTGGTGATGAGGGAGAGGGATGGAGAGTGGAGAAGGAGAGGAGGGTTTAAATAGGAGGAGAGATTAGGGGTTATGGGAGTTACCGGAATGAAGAGTCGCCGGAGTTACGGGAGGGGAGGGGCTCGAGCGTTCGGGAAGGAGAAAGGAGAGGTCGGGTTAGAAATGATGGTTCTGTGAAGGAAAGGAAAGGAATTGAATTATTTTCTTATAAAAAGAAATTATGATATAATATATATACTAAAGGGTTAAAGTTGGTTTCCAAAAGAATCGAGATTGGGTTCGATTTCGGAAACGGATTCGCGACGGGTCAAGCTAAATAAAAATTCAATGAATAATTTTTTTAAAATTTGATTTACCCAAAATATTATGATAATAATAATAAACTGACCAAACTAATTAGCAACCAAAATTCAATAATTTTTAATAAATCCAAAATTTACGAATTTTACAACCTTCCATCCTTAGGAAATTTTGTCCTCGAAATTAAAAGATAGGGTTAGTAATTACCTCAGGTCTCATATAGATACGGATACTGCTCCCGCATCTCGTCTTCTCGCTCCCAGGTAGACTCACCTGGGAAATTGTGTCGCCACATAACTTTGACTATGGACGTCACAGAGTTCCTGGTTTTCTTCTCACCTCTGTCTAAAATTGCCAATGGCTTCTCTGGTACTGTGAGGCTGGGTCCAATCTCCAGCTCCGAATGGTCCAAGATGTGGCTCGGATCCGAAATATAGTGCCTGAGCTGTGAAATGTGGAAGGCGTTGTGCACGCCCTCAAGATTAGCTGGTAGAGCTAATCGGTACGCTACTTCTCCGACTCGGCTCAAAACTTCGAATGGGCCGATGTACCTGGGGCTCAGCTTTCCTGCTCTGCCGAATCTGATAGTTCCTATGGTAGGGGAAATCTTGACGAAGACACTATCTCCTGCTTTGAACTCTAGTAGTCGACGACTGCTATCAGCCCAATGCTTCTGTCTATCCTGAGCAATCCTGAGCTTGTCTCTAATCACCTTTACCTTCTTTGCTGCATCGGTCACCATCTCAGGTCCAAGCAATACTCTTTCTCCTACGTTGTCCCATGCAAGTGGAGTGCGGCAATGACATCCATAAAGTACCTCAAACTGAGTCATACCGATGCTAGCTGTTGTTGTATGAGAATTCTACCAAGTGCAAGTGGTCTTACCAAGACCCTCTAAATTCTAAGACGCAAGATCTCAGCACGTCTTCTAGCGTTTGGATTGTTCTCTCCGATTGTCCGTCAGTCTGGGGATGGTAGGCAGTGCTGAAATTCAGTTGCGTCCCCAAACTGTCAAGCAAACTCTTCCAGAAGTGAGAGGTGAATCTGGTATCTCTGTCAGATACAATACTTACCGGTACTCCATGAATCCGGTAGATGTGTCGCATATACAGTGCCGCCAACTTCTCGATGGATAGACCAACCTTGAAGGGAATAAAGTGAGATGACTTTTTCAGTCGGTCCATGATAACCCAAATGGCATCCTTCCCTCCTTGGGATCGAGGCAGTCCTGACACAAAGTCCATCGTTATGTGTTCCCATTTCCACTCTGGAATATCTAGCAGCTGCAATAGTCCTGACATAGGAAGCTATAGCGGTGATGACACAGGAAGAAGCTCGATTGAAGTTGATGCCCAACAAGGGCTCCTTCCAGGGGGACCAAGCCACGGTTAAAAAGTCTGCCCTTGCTACCTTCACTCAGCCTCCATCTGTGAGTGGTGTGTGCCACAACTGTGGTAACTCTGGACATTACATCAGATTTTGTCCAAAACCCCTGCGAAGTCAGTATAGTGATCGCGGACGGGGACGTGGAGGACGTCGTGGTGGTAGAGGAGGATATGATGGTAGAAGGGAAGATTATTTTGGAGGACACAAAGCACATCTGGCAGAGGAAGGGGAGACAATCAACTGGCAGAAATAACCTCGCTTGAGCAGGAGTTTCTTGCAAAGTTATGAGGCACAAAGCTGGGTTCGGTCGACAGCCATGTCACTCCTGGGGCGTCATCTACCTCGGGGGATCACATCACTTGCTTTGTCCAACCCAACACAGGTATACCTGCACGTGCTCTTGCATCTATCCATCAGCCAGGTTGGATTATGGACTCTGGGGCATCTCGCCATGTCACGGGGTTCCGTAGTGAGTTTTAGGACTATACTCACCTACCGTTGCCGGAGAGTATTTAGACTGCTGATGGTACCTCCAGAACTGTAATGGATAAAGGTACTATCGTATGCACCCCTTCCCTTACTCTCAACAATGTCTTACATGCTCCTTCTTTTCATGTCAATCTTATATCTATTAGTGCCATTATCCTTAATCTAAACTGTATTGTTTCCTTTGACATTCCTAAGGTAACTTTTCAGGAGAAGGGGACAGGACGGCGACTGGGGACTAGCACATAGCATAAGGGGCTATGGTACCTGGACAGGACTGGACTAGAGAAAGCATTGGCATCTCTAGTAGCAGACGCACAACCGGACGCTTCACGTAGCAGTGTAGAAGACGAATTGCTCCTCCATCACCAGCGTGTCGGGTATTCTTCCTTTAAAGTAATTAGTCGAATGTATCCGTCCTTATATCAAAGGACTAATAAAGAGAAGTTATTTTGTAATGCTTGTGAGTTGGAAAAACATACCAGAAGCTCGTATGTGAGCTCCGGGAATAGAAGTTCAGCTGTATTTAACATGATACATTCGGATATATGGGGCCCTTGTCCGACAACCGGTATTGTCATGACCCGATCCCAAATTATTGGGTCGAACCGGATCATGCCCAGCCTGCACCGTTGTGAGACGGCGGCAGTAAGCTGTTCTATATGCAGGTATTCACAACAACATCTATACATTTATCACAACTCGAATATACAAAAAATTTAAAAGCTTTTTATTCAACAATTGAAAAGTACAACTAGAAATGAAAGAACTAAAATAAAGTACTGAATTCAAATTAACAAACTCTAATACAATAAAACTAGATAACTGGAAAATAACTAGCTAGATAGTCGGCTCATCAGCCTCTGGTTCTGCGTCCTCCAAGGAGGACTCTGGCAACACCACAGGATAAAGCACCGGGTCATAGTAGCTATTGTACAATAGTTCAGCATCCTCAATGTCACCTAAAAATGTTGGTCTCCAGTCAGGAGGGAGCAAGTACGAATATGTACCTCATATTTCAAATAATAATGGAAAAGTGCAGGCTAAACAGTTAAAACAATACTTTCCAGCAATTTAATAATTTATTTCTTAAAACAATGTGATTTGAATGTGTAAACGTCTATGACCGGCTTGGGTTGTACAATAGTATCCTAGCGACGCGATATGGCTTGTCCCCGTGTGTAAAAGGGGTAAGCTTACACAATTATACAATATAAGGGATATTGGTCATAAACGCTACACTATTCCCCTAATTCCCAGAATCAATGTTTGAACCCTAGGATAGGGCTCCGTGTAGCAATGTGGTTTAAACATGTAGCTTGACAATTACTAAAAAATATAAGATAGCGTAAACGTAACTTACCTCTGTTGATTGACTGGATCGGGAATGTCGATACCGAAGAGGAAGTCAAGTACGTCTCCGAGATCCTACAGTTGAGAACCTTGACTTAGAACCATAATGAAACCATTCTAGGTGTGCTAGTTACAATCTCTAAAAGCAGACCCTAGTCAGGTTTTAAGTTTATTTAATTAACTACCGAAACACGCCTAACGTCGCAAGCTACGTTGGTTATCGTTTACTTGGTTAAACCGGTTAATTCAGTTAATTGGAAAAAATAGCGATTTATAGGTTAACTTGTCAAAACTTTGTATTTTATAATATATATAAAACTAGACTTTTCTTTAAATAAGGAAAAAAATGTGAATTGCTAAATTACCAGATTATTTATTGTGAGAAAACTTATTAATTTTTTTATAAAATATATATATCCATTTTATATTCTATGCGTTTAACGGCGAATTAACATTCCAAAAAAATAGGAAAAGCTACGTTACACAATACATGGTCACAGAGAAATAAAGAAAAAACTGGGCTTATGCCCTTACAAAATTTTTACATAAATTAATTAATCTTAAAGCGAGCTCTAAGTGCCGCGAATGGTCCAAACAGTAGGCCGAGGCCCTGCACCATAAATACTAAAAGCAGTACCAGTTCTAAAATAAATTATAATTAAATTAAAAATTAAAGAGTCACAGACTTGGTCGTGCAATCTCATGTTGCGGCTTACGCCTCAACGTACAGGTGACCCTGTATCATTTGCGTTTCGCCGAGGCTCATTCGACCGATATGGTCGTCGCCTAACTGGTGGTACAAAATCCATAAAATCCAAAAACCAACAAAATCCAATCTATAAATCATTTTGCAAAGATCGATTTTCTTCAAAAAATAGGTTTTATTCAAATTGCTAATTTGTATAAGAAAATCCTTTTTTAAAATATTTCCTGAAAATTTGGGCAGCATCTCCTCTGTAATTGAGACAACCCAATCCTGGGAGGATGCCAATCCGCAACACAAATAAATATCCCAAACCAGGGATCACTAATTACCAACCCAAAAATGAATATCCAACCCAAAAGCCAACCACAGCACAATATATCCAAAAATAGAAAATATACCGCGACGTAACCGATAATCTACGTATCACCCAAAAGCAATAATATTTTAAAATACCGAATCATGAAACGGGATCGGGATCGCGTCATCACAGACTAGTTACGGGGAGGGACACAGAGACACGAAATTATACCTCAAATGCTCGGCTAGAGCTCTCAAATATAATTATAAAGAAAGAATAATCCACGCGACAGCGACACAAGGACAAAATGCCAGAGGGCACCGGTGGACAACGAGAATCGGCTCGGAACAGCGCTCAGAAGTCACGGACAGCAGATCGACTTGGGACAGAGCGATGCGAAACTCGGGGCAGCGCTGGGGCGGAGCCGACAGAGCTCGAGGGGGTTGCCGGGGGCGGATCTGGCCGGCAGAAGGTACTGGCCGGACGGGCACGGGGTCGCCGGGGTGCTGGCCGGACGGACACGGGTCGGCGGGTCGCTGGCCGGGTCGGGGAAGGCGAGCGCGGCCTTGGGAGGCGGACGCGCGGGTGGAGGTGGGCGCCGGAAGGCCCTGGCTTCGGGTCGGAGGCGCGGGCGGAGGCGCCGGGGAGTTGGTCGGGATCCGGAGCACGGGACCGAGCAGGGTCGGACGAGGCCGGCGGGTCGAGGACCGTAGCGGTGGGGCTTGGGAAGAGGAGATAGTGAGTGAGAGGGGAAAGGTTTGGGGTCGCAGTGAGGAATAAGGAAGAGTGGGAAGTGGGATTATAAAGAAGGATGAGAGGAAGGAGAGTAGGTGTGGAGGAGAGGGAAAGGAGGAAGAGAAAGAAAGGGTCGTGGGAGAGGGTGCTGAGGAGGAGTAGGAAAAAGAATAGGTCGTGGGGATCCAGGTCGGGGGTTAGGGATTAGGAATAGTTTTAGTTTTTTTTCCTTAACCATAAATAGGATTATATATATAAATCTAAGGCTAAATAATTAATTAAGGGATTTAAGTATGGGTTCGGGACTGGAAACGAAATTGGGTTCGGGAAAAGGAAGTCGAGTTCGAGTTCGGGGTCGGACCCCAGACATGGGATCGGGACAGGCCAAAAACAAAATCCAAGAATTAATTTTAAAAATAATGTTTTTCTGATCCGACTTAATTAATAATAATAACAATAATAACAAAAATAATACTAAGACTAAGATTACGCTACAAATAAATAAAATCCAACAATTAATAATTCTAGAAATTTCGGGTTTCATAACCTTCCCTCCTTAGAGAATTTCGTCCTCGAAATTAAAGGCAGGGTTAGGGGTTACCTCAAGTTTCAAACAGTTTCGGATACTGCTCCCGCATCTTATCTTCTCGCTCCCAGGTAGACTCGCCTGGGGAGTTGTCCCGCCACATAATTCCTCTGTCTAATATTGCCACTGGTTTCTCTGACACTGTGAGGCTGGGTCCAATTTCCAGCTCCGAATGGGCCAAGATGTGGCTCGGGTCCGGGATGTAGTATCGCGTCTCAGCTGCGAAACATGGAAGACGTTGTGGACGCCTTCGAGACTTGGGGGTAGAGCCACCCGATAAGATACTTCTCCAATCCTGTTAAGTACTTCGAAAGGACCGATATACCTAGGACTTAGCTTTCCTGCTCTGCCGAAACGGATGGTTCCTCTGGTAGGGGAGATCTTTACGAACACACTGTCACCTTCTTCAAACTCCAACGACCATCGGCTGCTATCGGCCCAATGCTTCTGTCTGTCTTGGGCAATCCTGAGCTTGTCTCTGATCATCCTTACCTTCTCTGCTGCATCGGTCACCATTTCAGGTCCAAGCAAAACCCTTTCTCCTACGTCGTCCCAAGCAAGTGGAGTGCGGCAACGACGTCCATAAAGTGCCTTGAACGGAGTCATACCGATACTAGCTTGGTAGCTGTTGTTGTAGGAGAACTCTACCAAGTGCAAATGGTCTTCCCAAGACCCTCCAAATTCCAAGACGCAAGATCTCAGCATGTCCTCTGGCGTCTGGATTGTTCTCTCCGATTGTCCGTCAGTCTGGGGATGGAAGGCGGTGCTGAACTTCAATTGTGTTCCCAAACTGTCGTGCAAGCTCTTCCAGAAGTGAGAGGTTAATCTGGTATCCCTGTCAGATACGATACTTACCGGAACTCCATGAATCCGGTAGATATGACGCATGTACAGTGCTGCCAACTTCTCGGTGGATAGACCCACCTTAAAAGGAATAAAGTGGGCTGACTTCGTCAGTCGGTCCACGATAACCCAAATGGCATCCTTCCCTCCTTGGGATCGAGGCAGTCCTGACACAAAGTCCATCGTTATGTGTTCTCATCTCCACTACGGGATATCTAGCGGCTGTAACAGTCCTGCTGGTCTCTGTCTGCTAGCTTTCACTTGTTGACAAATTAAGCATCTAGCAACATATCTGGATACGTCCTTCTTCATTCCGTACCACCACACTATAGTACGAATATCCTGATACATTTTATTAGCTCCTGGATGTATGAAATACTGCGACTGGTGAGCTTCTTGCATCAGCTCATTCCTCAGTTTGCCAGTTGGTACGCAAAGCCTCGTACCATGCCTCAGTGCTCCGTCACTGGCGATTGAGAATCCTTTAAGTATTTCTGCCAGCACTTGATCTCTGAGTTTGCACAGCGTCTCGTCTTAGAATTGTGTCTCCTTGACTCTATCCATCAGACTTGAACGCACTTGCAACTGCATTATTGATGAATCAGCTCCAGGTACAATGGCTTCTCGTCCTCGTTTCTTCATTTCTTCTTCAGGCACTATAATCTCTAGTCCAAGATTTTCTCTGTCTTCCAACAAATGCTGCTCCTTGGTCAAGAACATTGATATCGGGTATCGACTAAGTGCATCTGCAACAACATTAGCCTTACCCGGATGGTACTGCAGGTTGATATCAAAATCTTTCATCAGCTCCAACCATCGCCTCTGTCGCATGTTTAGCTCCTTTTGAGTGAAAACATATTTAAGACTTTTGTGGTCTGTAAATATTTCCACTCTCTCTTCATATAGGTAATGCTTCCACAGCTTCAGTGCAAATATAACCGCTGTAAGTTCCAAATCATGCGTGGGATTGTTCTTCTCATGAGTCCGTAATTACCTAGATGCATAAGCAATTACTTTTTCGTGTTGTTGAAGAACACAACCCAATCCTTTACCAAAAGCATCACTGTAAATTGAGAAACCGCCGGTACCTGCGGGTAGCGCAAGTATCAGTGTCGTTGTAAGACTTTTCTTCAGTTCCTCAAATGCTAACTGGCAAGCTTCAGTCCACACAAATTCTTTATTCTTCCTTGTGAGCTTCGTCATCAGCTCAGCAATCCTGGCGAACTCCTTCACACATTTCCGGTAGTTGCCAGCTAAGCCCAAAAAACTTCTAATTTCAGCAACTGAACTTGGTGTACTCCACTTCTCAATAACAGCTATCTTCTTTGGATCCACCGAAATTCCTTCTCCTGTGACAACATGGCCTAGAAAATCCACCTTGTCTAAGAAGAATTCATATTTAGATAGCTTACCATAGAGCTTCTCCTTCCTTAAGGTTCCCAGAACTTTCCTCAGGTGCTCTTTATGCTCTTCTTCGGTCTTCGAGTAGATCAGAATGTCTTCGATAAAGACAACAACAAACTGATCCAGGTATTCATGGAAGACCTTGTTCATGAGATTCATGAATATTGCAGGGGCATTTGTCAGTCCAAACGTCATGACCAAAAATTTATACAGTCCATATTTGGTGTTTAACGTCGTCTTTAGAATATCCTCCTTCCTGAACTTGATTTAATGGTAGCCGGATCTGAGATCTATCTTCGAAAATACTTTAGCTCCACTTAGTTGATCAAACAGGTCATCGATCCGGGGCAGAGGGTACTTGTTCATAATGGTGATGTTGTTCAGCGCCCGGTAGTCGATGCACATCCGTACAGTTTCGTCCTTCTTGGGTACGAACAAGACAGGTGCTCCCCGGGGTAAGGTTCCATCTCTGATAAATCCAAGGGCCTTCAGCTCATTGATCTGGTCCTTCATTTCTTTGGCCTCATTGCGGTTGACTCTGTAGCATCCCCGAGAAATAGGGGAAGAGCCAGAAACTAGGTCGATGGTGAATTCCACACCTCGATCCGGGGACAATCCTGAAAGACTATCAGGGAAGACGACCATAAATTCCGCTATGATAGGAAAGGGAGGCCCGGGCTCTTCGGTGATAGAGGAGTAAATAACACTCTCCATATCTTTCGGAGCTCTAGAGATTTCAAATTTCGGCTCTCCAGTGGGCTGAAGACTACACATCCTCTGTGACAATCTATCAGCGCATGCTGCTTACTTAACCAGTCTATTCCTAGGACTACATCATAGTTAGGTAAGGGCATCACAAGTAAGGGTGCTAAGAATTTGTGTCCTGAGATAGTTATAGGGCAGTTACAGGTCTCAGTAATAGGTATGGGTCCACCAGCAGTCATAATTCTACATATCTTCTTGCTAAATCCTGTAACTAGGTAGTGTGCAGAGATGAATTTTGTTGCTATAAAACTGTGTGATGCACCCGAATCAAATAATGCTAAAGCAGGATGTGAATGCACATAAATGGAACCTGTGATGACATCAGCGGTAGGTTCTTGTTCTGGCTTTTGCTCATCTGATGTTAGGGCAAAAGCTCGTCCAGTCTTCTGTTGGTGTTGCCCAAACTGTTGTTACTGAGTGGGTAGGGAAGCTTTTTACGATGTTGTTTCAGTCCGGTTGAATGTCGTGGGGCAGTCCTTCACTTGGTGGGTGGCAGACCTACAAACTAGGCAGTGTCCTAGTCTCTTCATGCAGATGTTCGCCTGATGTCCTGGCCTCTTGCAGAAATCACAGACAGGAATCTTCTGAGGTGCTCTGTCATTGGTCCTTGCCTGATGGTGCTCCTGCTGGTGGTGAGGAGGCATGTTATTGTTGTTGTTATGGTTGGGCTTCTTCTGGTTACCCTGGAAATTGCTAGTTCCAGGATACTCCCTTTTTGAACGAGCAGGCTGACTCTTCTCTATATCCTGAGCTCGTTTTAGGATCCTTTCGTAAGTCTTAGCACCGCCAAAGATCACATGGGTGAGAATTTCTTTCCTCAATCCATGCCTGAATCTTTTAGCACGATCCGTAGGGTCGACAACCATATTTTTGGCAAAATGGCTAAGTTGGCCGAACTCTGTCGCATACTCTCCAACCCTCATGTTCCCTTACTTCAGATTCTGGAACTGTCTTTTCATCTCCCGCAATATTGATGTTGGAAAAAAATTCCTGCGGAATAACCTCTTGAAGGTGTTCCAGTCAAGCTGCCTGTCCTGGAGTCGGGGTTCATTATGATACCAGGTGCTTGCTACATCTAGCAGTTGGAGTCCTACTGCTTCGACCTGGAGGTCATCTGGAAGTTGAGAGACGTTGAGAAGACGCTCCATGCTATCGAGCCATTCGTCGGCATAGATGATTCCTTCGGTTCCCTTGAAGGGTCGAGGGCCCAGCTTCTTAAATTTTTCAATATCGCCAACCTTAGCAGGCTTGGTTCTGATTGAGTTGCTTCTCTTCTCTCGAGGGCAGCCATAGCCACGTTGTGGGCATTCTCTATGCCTTCTCTCATAATCGCAGTCTGTTCGCGATGAGCTTCCGTTTGTGCTATCTGGGCTTCAATCACTCCTCGTAACAGGCCTACGAGGTCGGTGGGGTCCACTGTCACTGGTGGTGCAGCTGGAACTGGCGCTACCACAGGGGACTGCAGCTCAGTCCGGGAAGATGTAGGATCTGCCGTTTGAGCTGTAGTAGTATTAACTCCACAGGGTACTGGTGCATTATGGGGACGATCGGTCAGCTACCGAGGTGTAGGATCCGGACTTGGTTGGGGAGGTGGGGTGTGATCAGGTGATGACATCCCATCGCCAGCAGTGGTGGTCTTGTCTGTGGCTATACTCAGGGAGTTTTAGGACGCAAAACATAAGCAAGGTAGCCTACCAGTCTATAACAAACAAAAATATTTATAATATATATTTCGGTCCTATGTTGTGACAAATTAATGTTCTAGTGTTCTAATTGCTTCTAGATATGTTCTCCTAAGTTGTTGATCAGAGACCTTCATGGGCCACCACTAAAAATATGTCACGACCCGATCCCAAATTGTTGGGGCAAATCGGATCAAGCCTAACCTGCACCATTGTGAGACAGCGGCAGTAAGCTGTTTCCACTTGCAGGTAATCTCAACAACAACTAAAAATTTGTCACAACTTTAATATTTCGAATATTTAAAAACTTTAATTTGTCCAACACAGAAAGATACAACTGATAATAAGATACTGAAATAAGAGTTCAACTCCAACACAAAGAAAACTAGAAATAAACAACAACAATCGAGATAGCCGGCTCATCAGCCTCGGGATCAACATCCACCAAGTGGGACTCTGGAAGCACCGCAGGATAAAGCACTGGATCATAATCGCTATTATATAATAACTCAGCCTCATCAATGTTACCTATTGGGGGTGTGGGATCCAGTCAGGAAAGGAGCAAAGTACAATTATGAAATTCTAACAATTCAAATAATAATGAAAATTTGCGATCGTAAACAATTTTGAAATACTTGAACAATATTTTCCAACAATTAAAAACAATGTGATTTGAATAGGTAATGTATGTGACCGGCTTGGGTCATACAATAGTATCCTAGTGATACGATACGGCTTATCCCCGTGTGTAAGAGGGGTAAGCTCGCACAATCAATACAATATGAAGGTATTGGTCATAAAACGCTACACTACTCCCCAATATCCCACAATCAATAACAATCAATACTCTAGGAGAGAGTTCCGTGTAGCAATATGGTTTAAGCATGCAATATAACAATTACTAATTAAATTGCCAAATAAACATAACCGTACTTGCCTTGGTTTATGACTGGATTGGAAGTCGGTACCGGGGAAGTCAAACTCGTCCTCGAAATCCTACAGTTAAGAATCCTGTCCTAGAATCATAATTGAACCATATCTAGGTGTGCTAGTTACAATCTCTAAAAGAATATCCTAATCAAGTTTTAAGTTTGTTCAAATTATTCTGTCGGAACACGTTTATCGTTGAGATCTACTATTAATTAATTTATGAAGTAAAAGTCAATTTAATATTTATTGAAAAAATAACATTTTCCAAGTTAATTGTCAAAACTTGGTATTTTCTTAATATATATATAAAACTAGACTTTTTTTTAATGAGAAATAATGAATTTGTTAAATTACAAAATTACTTAATGTGAGAAAAACTTATTAATTTTCTATGTAAATATAGATATTCATTTTTAACATTCTAAGCATTTAACGACCAAGTCAACAACCCAGAAAAATAAAAAAAAAGTCTACGGTACACAATACAGGGTCGCAAAAAAGAAATAGAAAATTGGGCTTATGTCCTTACAACTTATTTACATAAATTAATTTAAATATTGTTGTTGAGCTCTGAACGCCGGGAAGCGGTCCATTCAGTAGGGCGAGGCCCTGCACTCGAAATATGAAAATACCCAGTAACAAGTTCTAAATAATTTTATAAAATTTAAAACATATAGGGTAAATCTCAGACTTGGTCTTAATATCATATTGCAATTAGCTTATGCCTCAACGTCCGAAAATGTCGGTTTCGTTTGCATTTCGCTAGGGCCCATGGACCGATATGGTCGTCGCCCAAAAATATTATCCGAAAGCCAAACAATACAAAACTGTCAAAGGACCATAGCCGAACTCAGGAAATAAACCAAAAAGGTTTTTAAAATATTTTTAGAAAAATCGGACAGTATCTCCTTTGTAACTAGGACAACCCAGCCAAATTTGGCGATACAAAAATATCCAAAAATAGTTATATATATAAACTTCCAACCACTCCAAACTCTGACCAATTACCATAATACGCATAGCCACCAACCCGAAATCTCATAACATAACTATACCAGGGAAAACACCACAGAAATAAGATCCAAAACTAGCTAGGAAAGCCCAAAAAAACTACAGAACTATTCCAATTAGCCAAGGCTAAGAAGAACATTCACAAAACCTAAGCAAATATCCACAGAAAAACCCAAGCTAGAAATAGCTAGGTCACAGGACAATTCGAAAGGAGTTCGAAAAGTCTGAACCACAACCGTAACGAATCAAATCGATTCCCATAGTGTCACGACCCGTACCCACTGTGAGGGTACGAATACGTAACAGCGCCCAGCTTACGCCGCAGTGTCGGCAGTAGAACGCTGTTCTAAGTCTCTAACTAACCATCAACTCATGCAGTATATAATGTACTCATCAAGATCAACTCCGAACGGAGGACAAGTATAAGATATGGTGTAACTCAATCACAGTCTAAGCACGATAAGATAACACCGAAATATAACTAAGAATTGAAGACAACAAAACTACTAATAAAATAACAACAAACTCAAATAATCTCAAATACATCTCAAGTCCCAAATCTCTATATACAACTCCAGATCTAAACAGGAAAACTAAAACAAGATAGACTAACTAAACTCCCGATCACTCCTGAGTGTCGGGGCCATAGGTAGCTAAGCCATCTCCTCAGTAAAACGTAGGGCATGTGTCCTCAGGGCAATCATCTGTAAAATTTTCAACAGGTCCAGTCAGGACAGGAACAAGCACATCTTATCTAGAAAACCCAAGTAAATGACAGAGAATTATAAAGCAGTTATAGGCAGTTGTATTGATGAAAATGGCAGTTTATATTCAGGTGATGGTAAGAAAGATAGATAAAGTGCAAGGAAAGTAAATACTAAACAAGAGAAGAATCATAGCAATGAAGACTGTAAAAATAGAACTAGCTGAACCAGGGTAATAGGATATAAAGTCCAGACAACAATGTAGACAAGTGTAACTCCAATGTAAGTCCGGTACAGGATAAATCTAATACAAGATGAATCTAGTAAGGGACGATTCCAGTTATAGTGATCAATGATTCCAGGGTGAGTCCAGCCTATACTCTAGCAGTGTGTTTTAAAATATCGAGATCGACATGTAAACGGCTGTGGGTAATCCGGTACACCTCTCACTGATCAGGCGAGAGATGGCTATCATTCCAGTAGATTCCAGTATGGGTGATTCCAGTAATGGGGTATGTCTACATGTCTTACTCTAGTATTTCCCCTCCCAGCAAGTGAATCCAGAATTCTGACACAATAATTCAAGATGAGTCCAGCCAAAATATAATGATACCAGTAAATGATTCCAGTAAATGATTCCAGCAGGTGATTCCAGTAATAGAAGCCGGAAATAATGATACCACTAATAGAGGCCAGAAAATAAATGTGTGTCGTATACATGAATCCAGTAATATATACACGTGTTGTAACAGAGAATCGTATACAACTAACTAGAACTGAAATACAGTAATTAACAAATAAATGAGAGAACTATCAGAGAATGTACTCGCCTGATACTCTGAAAAGAGTAGTGTAATATCAGATGTCTGCACCAGAGTCACAATGTCCTAAATAGAGCAGTACAGGTTATAATATGCTTAAAATAAGACAAATGGAGTTTATGATGCAATCTACATGATTTCTAGGCCAATCTAGGTCAAAGTCAACTCTAAGTCAACCCTGGTCAAACCAAGTCAACTACACTAGTCAAACTAGGTCAATTGGTCATATCTAGACTCAATGTTGACTTTTGGTCAACTCCAGTCAATCTTAAACTATTGGTCACTATCTAGGTCAATCTCTATAAGGTTAACTCAATTCTAACTCCAAGCCATAATTAACCTATTCTAAGATATTAATTAACCTCTATCATTATATATACACTACACAACTATATATCTATATACAAATTAAGTATCACTCTAACCTTCCTTAAGACAACCATCTCTATATATGCACATAGCTATAATAACTATAGAGTATATAACAACCCTCTACTACTAATGGCACATCCTATCCATACCATGGTTATACCTAAGATACCAAGAAAGGAAGAAACTGGAATGGTGAGTAAGGACACTAATAATTCAGTATGGACTAAACTCAATTCTTGCTGCCACTCACTCTAACACATGATCCCTTACACTCTATGAACACCCTCACCAACTGAACCTTCTCACTCTCACTGGTCCCTGTGCAAGAGGAGTACATAATCAATATCATGTCCCTAAACACAGGACATACACAGGTTTAATGAGAATCCCCATGGCAGGTCACCCAGGCATCTAACTGGGGTTTCTAAACATCAAGTGGTCTAATCTAACACTCCTACCAAGCTACTGCTGCTACTGTATTGCAGCAATGCAATACGCCACATCTCACTGCCCACCCCCACTTACTGCACTCTATTGCAGTTGCTGCAGTTGCTGCAATTGCTGCTAAAATGTAGGCCAGGGCAGGGCAAGCCAAGGCAAGGCATTGCCTGCTCCTGCAATACAATGCTAACCACTGCCAAGGAGGCCAAGTACAGGCCCTGGTCTACTGTCTGCATGCTTTGTTGCAATGCTACTGCTGCCTGCATTGATCAACAGTTTTCCTCCCTCCCTTCCTTCCATCTCTCACACTCTCACCATTCTCCATATTCACACAACATCAACCACAATCTAACTAATATCTAGCTAACATCTAACTATAGAGAATTGAGTATAATTTCATAAAACAGTCCCATAGGCAAGCCTAAACACCATCATAGACCTACATTACACTCTCAGAAAACTTATTCAATTATCAAAATAAAATTCGAAACTGGGAAAATATAAGAAGACAATGCACACAATCAAAAAAAACATTTTGAAACTCAAATGCATAACCCAACCACAATTTAAACCCAAAGTCCCAACCTACTGCTACAGGAAAAATTGAGCTAACCTATATACAAACCTATGTAAACAATTTAATTTATTTCAGGAATGTGATTGGTGTCAAAACCAGTTGTGTGTGTGTGTGTTATCTGAAAATTAGTGCAAAATAGGAAATCAATGTGACACATGGGAATTTCAGTAGCAGTTAACCCATTTCATTCACATGTGTGTGTGTTCCTGTTTGTGAGTTAAAACAGTGGGTGTGTGGGTGTTAAACTGTGTGACAGTAACCAGAAATTCTCAGGACAGTGTGTGTGTAGCACATATAGACCTGTGTGCCTCAGGAATAAGGAACGGTCACCTATGTGAACTGAAGAAAACCATGTGTGTGTGTGTGTGTAGAACTAAAAATAAGAGTGTATGTTGTGTGGGGGTTCAGTTGTGTGTGTGTGAGGAGTCCTCAGGATATAAACATAGGCATATTTCAGTTGAACAAACCAATTCTCAGTTTATCATTGTATACAAATTCAGGTCTTAACATATATCAAAATATTTCTCAGGATATTCTACAGAATCTCAGTTATCTGTGTGTCTAATGTGTGACAGTCCGAAACAGTGTGGCAAACAGTGGTGTGGATAACAGTGTTTAGTGAAATATCAGATTACTGTTCCTAGCATGGTACAACATATTACCTATATATATCATTGAAAATCCTACTCAACCCTCACATGATACCCAAAATACTGATACATACCCAAGCTTTAAACTAACCTTATCTATGTTACTTGATGCACAAAGGTAGGAGACAGCACATTGATCTCTGTTTTCAGATTTGGATGTGCTCAGGTGTCAGTGTCAACAGGGATGTGAATATGTCAACATGTGTTAAGTGTCCAGTGTCCATAGAGTGTGTGTCACAGCACATACAAAACGAACTGAACATGATTGTTCAAATAGGTCTGATTCTCAAAACAGATTCCCATTTACCTGTTAGTTCAAATCGAACCCAACTCACATGAACACCCAATTTAATGTGTGCAGTAGTATTTCAGGTGTGTGGGCATGTGTGTACATATGAGAGATATCCTCGTGTCCAACAAACAGACACAAGTGTCCAAACAAACCAAGGAATTAAGTATCAGTAAAAAAATAGTGAAACAATGACCTCGTGCGGCCATGTCGAGGAGGATAGAGCTCGACGCGTGGCACGAGGAGTCTCGTGCTCATGCACGTGGCTAGGGCAGGTCTAGGGCTAGGTCTAAGGGTGCCTGAAACGAGTCGGGGTCGTGTCGTGTCCGAGTTTGAGTCGTGTATCAGAGAGGGATTTACAGTGTGTACAGTGTAGTGAAGAACCCGTGCAGCGACGATTACTCCGTGCACACTGAACGAGGACCCACGAAATTTTGTGAGAGTCCTGTCAGTCACTAGGGCCACGTACACACCAAGTTTGGTGTCACGATGTGTCGTATCCTAAGAGAAATCGGACTCGGGCAGCAGGGCATGCAAACGGGGTGTCGTGCAGCGAGTACGTGTCCGTTTTGGACACGGAAAAGACACGAATCCTAGCTCAGTCTTCACAAAAATTAATATACATATATAGAGCAACAAATTCATATATTTAGTTTTACAAAAATCGAAAATAAAATCCTTAGAGGCATTTCAACAAACACCTACACTACACTACGACACGTGTCCGATACGGACACGAAATCCACCCAAATTTTGGCTACATCTAGGGGACTCCTAGATCTAGCCCTACATGCAAAGAAAACTGAAGTTTAAACAATTTAAGGGGTTTTACCTATGTGTACAAAAAGCTTGAAAAAGCTCCAAATGGGAGATTCTTCCTCTTGATGCCAAAAGCCCCAAATTGTCCCAAAGCTGAGATTAAATTCCACATTCAAAAAATAGGAGGAAATTAGGTTCTAATGGAAGAAACTAGGATTAAAAAAGAATTAAAATTGATTTATGGGGATTTTTGGAAGAGGGGCAATACCTTTCTTTTTCCAATGTTGAAATGAATGAAAGAAGGAGGCAAGCCCTAGAGAATAAGTGTTTATATAGGGTGGGGATCCCTATGGCTGGTCATTTAGGGTTTGGTTAGGGTTAGGGCTTCTAGTTATGGCCCATGGGCCAAGTCATGATCAAATAAATTATTTAGCCATAAGTCATTTCATGAAACCACAAGCCATGACTTAAATGCACTAAACCAAATTCCCTCATTCTAAAATTAGTTTCTAATGACTAAATGTAGGTTAACCTAAGTTAGACTAGGGTCACCATGGCTAGGGTTAGCTTCTAGGCTAGTTTACTAGGTCTCAACAAGTCAAGTCAACCTAAAATTCACCAATTCAATAAATCATCAATTAATTCAAATAAGTCAAAATGACCAAAATACCCCTAGGCTAAAAAATGATAATTAAATCATCCAAATGACATGGTTAGGCTCTAGGTCATGCAGTCTCTTAGGTTTCACTAGCAGCACATCAAAATCACAAGTCATGACTTAAACCAGTTTTCAAATAGTTTAAAATAATTAAAATTACCAAAAATCATAATGTGAAATAAATATCAATAATAATAATTATAATTACAAAATTTCAAAATTACCCTCATTCTGGAAAACTGGGTGTTACAATCCTACCCACCTTAGAAAAATTTTGTCCTCAAAATTAAGATGATCGCACCTCTCCTAGGTCAACCCCCAATCAATCAAAGTCGAAGCAACACCATCCTACTGGTCGTGATTTCACAGTCTCGAACAGGATAGCTACACTATCTAGCAATCACAACTATATCCTAGCAGGTACTAATGGAATCACACAACAAGATGGAAAGAAGAACAGGAAGGACAGACCAGCTAACCCGTCACCCGTAGCGTCGGTCTACTCGACTGTCAGCACAGAAGCCCTGCCCCTCTGGGGTGTATCCCTCTGTTGGTGCGGGGCACGGTGCTGCGCTACAGGTGGCCTACCTCCCTCTATCTAATCCTTGACACTCAAGTAATATTCATCCTGATATTCCACTCAAATTCTCTAGGGCACCATCTATATGGTATCTATCCTGCAATCTAATAATCATACCCGTCTATCCAGAACCAAGTTACCAGAATCCTCGTCACACCAGTAAGTATGGCTGCGATAATCCATAGAGTCCACAACTAATGTACATACCTCTAGAATCATGGTATTTAAAATTTTTGCATTGCAGCTAGCTTGGCTGCGAAAACCTTAAATTCCCACACCCGAGAAATATATCCAAAATCAGACTCTATCTCATCGCCCAACCAGCTGATATGGCTATAGAAGACCCTAGATTCCATGACTGAGACAACCTAGCCCATAATGTTATCTTGGTAGAAAATCAAGTCAATAATGAATACCAAGAATCAAATTCAACGATGAACAAGGAAGATAGACAGATACTGTCAGAATCAAATTTCGAGATAGTTTATAATGAGATTCTCAAGGGTCATCCCAGGAATCATCTCAAGTAGTCCTAACTGTGATTGAGTACCTCTCCGTTATAGCCTATCTCTCAATCCTATCGCAGGCTCGCAGCAGTACAACTAAGTCGCCGTACTACCACGATATCGCACTAATGCGATTCTCGACCTGCATGGGCCACCACTAAAAACGTGTCACGACCCGCACCCACTGTGAGGGTACGAGTACGTAACAGCGCCCAGCCTACGCCGCAGTGTCGGCGGTAGAATGCTGTTCTAAGTCTCTAACTAACCATCAACTCATGCAGTATATAATGTACTCATCAAGATCAACTCCGAACGGAGGACAAGTATAAGATATGGTGTAACTCAATCACAGTCTAAGCACGATAAGATAACACCGAAATATAACTAAGAATTGAAGACAACAAACTACTAATAAAATAACAACAAACTCAAACAATCTCAAATACATCTCAAGTCCCAAATCTCTATATACAACTCCAGATCTAAACAGGAAAACTAAAATAAGATAGACTAACTAAACTCCCGATCACTCCTGAGTGTCGGGGCCATAGGTAGCTAAGTCATCTCCTTAGTAAAATATAGGGCATGTCTCTTCAGGGCAATCATCTTTAAATTTCCAACAGGTCCAGTCAGGACAGGAACGAGCACATCTCATCTAGAAAATCCAAGTAAATGACAGAGAACTATAAAGCAGTTATAGGCAGTTGTATTGATGAAAATGACAGTTTATATTCAAGTGATGGTAAGAAAGACAGATAAAGTGCAAAGAAAGTAAATACTAAACAAGAGAAGAATCATAGCAATGAAGACTGTAAAAATAGAACTAGCTGAACCAGGGTAATAGGATATAAAGTCCAGACAACAATGTAGACAAGTGTAACTCCAATGTAAGTCCGGTACAGGATGAATCTAATACAAGATGAATCCAGTAAGGGACGATTCCAGTTATAGTGATCAATGATTCCAGGGTGAGTCCAGCCTATACTCTAGCAGTGTGTTTTAAAATACCGAGATCGACATGTAAACGGCTGTGGGTAATCCGGCACACCTCTCACTAATCAGGCGAGAGATGGCTATCATTCCAGTAGATTCCAGTAGGGGTGATTCCAGTAATGGGGTATGTCTACATGTCTTACTCTAGTATTTTCCCTCCCAGCAAGTGAATCCAGAATTCCGACACAATGATTCAAGATGAGTCCAGCCAAAATATAATGATACCAGTAAATGATTCCATTAAATGATTCCAGCAGGTGATTCCAGTAATAGAAGCCGAAAATAATGATACCAGTAATAGAGGCCAGAAAATAAATGTGTGTCGTATACATGAATCCAGTAATATCCACACGTATTGTAACAGAGAATCGCATACAACTAACTAGAACTGAAATACAGTAATTGACAAATAAATGAGAGAACTATCAGAGAATGTACTCGCCTGATACTCTGAAAAGAGTAGTGTAATGTCAGATGTCTGCACCAGAGTCACAATGTCCTAAATAGAGCAGTACAGGTTATAATATGCTTAAAATAAGACAAATAGAGTTTATGATGCAATCTACATGATTTCTAGGCCAATCTAGGTCAAAGTCAACTCTAAGTCAACCCTGGTCAAACCAAGTCAACTACACTAGTCAAACTAGGTCAATTGGTCATATCTAGACTCAATGTTGACTTTTGGTCAACTCCAGTCAATCTTAAACTATTGGTCACTATCTAGGTCAATCTCTATAAGGTTAACTCAATTCTAACTCCAAGCCATAATTAACCTATTCTAAGATATTAATTAACCTGTATCATTATATATACACTACACAACTATATATCTATATACAAATTAAGTATCACTCTAACCTTCCTTAAGACAACCACCTCTATATATGCACATAGCTATAATAACTATAGAGTATATAACAACCCTCTACTACTAATGGCACATCCTACCCATACCATGGTTATACCTAAGATACCAAGAAAGGGAGAAACTGGAATAGTGAGTAAGGACACTAATAATTCAGTATGGACTAAACTCAATTCTTGCTGCCACTCACTCTAACACATGATCCCTTACACTCTATGAACACCCTCACCAACTGAACCTTCTCACTCTCACTGGTCCCTGTGCAAGAGGAGTACATAATCAATATCCTGTCCCTAAACACAGGACATACCCAGGTTAATGAGAATCCCCAAGGCAGGTCACCCAGGCATCTAACTGGGGTTTCTAAACATCAAGTGGTCTAATCTAACACTCCTACCAAGCTACTGCTGCTACTGTATTGCAGCAATGCAATACGCCACATCTCACTGCCCACCCCCACTTACTGCACTCTATTGCAGTTGCTGCAGTTGCTGCAATTGCTGCTAAAATGCAGGCCAGGGCAGGGCAAGCCAAGGCAAGGCATTGCCTGCTCCTGCAATGCAATGCTAACCACTGCCAAGGAGGCCAAGTACATGCCCTGGTCTGCTGCCTGCATGCTCTGTTGTAATGCTACTGCTGCCTGTATTGATCAACAGTTTCCCCCCTCTCTTCCTTCCATCTCTCACACTCTCACCATTCTCCATATTCACACAACATCAACCACAATCTAACTAATATCTAGCTAACATCTAACTATAGAGAATTGAGTATAATTTCATAAAACAGTCCCATAGGCAAGCCTAAACACCATCACAGACCTACATTACACTCTCAGAAAACTTATTCAATTATCAAAATAAAATTCGAAACTGGGAAAATATAAGAAGACAGTGCACACAATAAAAAAAATATTTTGAAACTCAAATGCATAACCCAACCACAATTTAAACCCAAAGTCCCAGCCTACTACTACAGGAAAAATTGAGCTAACCTATATACAAACCAATGTAAACAATTTAATTCATTTCAGGAATGTGATTGGTGTCAAAACCAGTTTTGTGTGTGTGTGTGTTATCTAAAAATTAGTGCAAAATAGGAAATCAATGTGACACATGGGAATTTCAGTAGCAGTTAACCCATTTCATTCACATGTGTGTGTGTTCATGTTTGTGAGTTAAAACAGTAGGTGTGTGGATGTTAAACTGTGTGACAGTAACCAGAAATTCTCAGGACAGTGTGTGTAGCACATATAGACCTGTGTGTCTCAGGAATAAGGAAGGGTCACCTGTGTGAACTGAAGAAAACCATGTGTGTGTGTGAAACGGAAAATAAGAGTGTATGTTGTGTGGGGGTTCAGTTGTGTGTGTGTGAGGAGTCCTCAGGATATAAACATAGGCATATTTCAGTTGAACAAACCAATTCTCAGTTTATCATTGTATACAAATTCAGGTCTTAACATATATCAAAATATTTCTCAGGATATTCTACAGAATCTCAGTTATCTGTGTGTCTAATGTGTGACAGTCCTAAATAGTATGGCAAACAGTGGTGTGGATAACAGTATTTAGTGAAATATCATATTACTGTTCCTAGCATGGTACAACATATTACCTATATATATCATTGAAAATCCTACTCAACCCTCACACGATACCCAAAATACTGATACATACCCAAGCTTTAAACTAACCTTATCTATGTTACTTGATGCACAAAGGTAGGAGACAGCACATTGATCTCTGTTTTCAGATTTGGATGTGCTCAGGTGTCAGTGTCAACAAGGATGTGAATGTGTCAACATGTGTTAAGTGTCCAGTGTCCATAGAGTGTGTGTCACAGCACATACAAAACGAATGAACATGATTGTTCAAATAGGTCTGATTCTCAAAACAGATTCCCATTTACCTGTCAGTTCAAATCGAACCCAACTCACATGAACACCCAATTTAATGTGTGCAGTGGTGTTTCAGGTGTGTGGGCATGTGTGTACATGTGAGATATATCCTCGTGTCCAACAAACAGACACAAGTGTCCAAACGGAACAAGGAATTAAGTATCAGTAAAAAAAACAGTAAAACAGTGACCTCGTGCGGCCATGTCGAGGAGGATAGAGCTCGACGCGTGGCACGAGGAGTCTCGTGCTCATGCACGTGGCTAGGGCAGGTCTAGGGCTAGGTCTAAGGGTGCCTGAATCGAGTTGGGGTCGTGTCGTGTCCGAGTTTGAGTCGTGTATCAGAGAGGGATTTACAGTGTGTACAGTGTAGTGAAGAACCCGTGCAGCGACGATTACTCCGTGCACACTGAACGAGGACCCACGAAATTTCGTGAGAGTCCTGTCAGTCACTAGGGCCACGTACACACCAAGTTTGGTGTCACGATGTGTCGTGTCCTAAGAGAAATCGGACTCGGGCAGCAGGGCATGCAAACGGGGTATCGTGCAGCGAGTACGTGTCCGTTTTGGACACGTTAACGACACGAACCCTAGCTCAGTCTTCACAAAAATTAATATACATATATAGAGCAACAAATTCATATATTTAGTTTTACAAAAATCAAAAATAAAATCCTTAGAGGCATTTCAACAAACACCTACACTACACTACGACACGTGTCCGATACGGACACCAAACGGACACGAAATCCACCCAAATTTCGGGGACACCTAGGGGACTCCTAGATCTAGCCCTACATGCAAAGAAAACTGAAGTTTAAAACAATTTAAGGGGTTTTACCTATGTGTGCAAAAGCTTGGAAAAGCTCCAAATGGGGGATTCTTCCTCTTGATGCGAAAAGCCCCAAATTGTCCCAAAGTTGGGATTAAATTCCACATTCAGAAAATAGGAGGAAATTAGGTTCTAATGCAAGAAACTAGGATTAAAAAAGAATTAAAATGAATTTATGGGGATTTTTGGAAGAGGGACAATACCTTTCTTTTTCCAATGTTGAAATGAATGAAAGAAGGAGGCAAGCCCTAGAGAATAAGTGTTTATATAGGGTGGGGATCCCTTTGGCTGGTCATTTAGGGTTTGGTTAGGGTTAGGGCTTCTAGTTATGGCCCATGGGCCAAGTCATGATCAAATAAATCATTTAGCCATAAGTCATTTCATGAAACCACAAGCCATGACTTAAATGCACTAAACCAAATCCCCTCATTCTAAAATTAGTTTCTAATGACTAAATGTAGGTTAACCTAAGTTAGACTAGGGTCACCATGGCTAGGGCTAGCTTCTAGGCTAGTTTACTAGGTCTCAACAAGTCAAGTCAACCTAAAATTCACCAATTCAATAAATCATCAATTAATTCAAATAAGTCAAAATGACCAAAATACTCCTAGGCTAAAAAATGATAATTAAATCATCCTAATGACATTGTTAGGCTCTAGGTCATACAGTCTCTTAGGTTTCACTAGCAGCACATCAAAATCACAAGGCATGACTTAA
>JANAVB010039688.1:0-26282 GCA_029216955.1 Iris pallida | reverse complement strand
CTGAATATTATGTTATGTGGAAATTTAACTTCGGGCGGCTGCATTGATTTAAATTCACTTTGTGAAACTTGTTCTTGGATGCAGGATATTGTACATGTCATCGAATCCAAGCCAGTAAAGCGCTATGGTGATTATTTCTTGCATCAGATTTTAAAGGTTTGTAGCCCTCATTTCTATACCCCTTCAAATATCTTTTGCATTATAAGGGACATGGTTTTATGAATTGCATGTACATAGTAGACTATTTGTTAATGTCATTCCACACAATGATTTATGCAGTTTGAGGATATAATTGGTGAGCTGGACAGAGTAAAACTAGACTGATCTTGTCCAAATAGAGAAACTTGGTGCTTTTTTGCATGTCAGTGGTTAATTTCTTGTATTTGTACTCTGTGATCCTCTAGTGTTATTTTCCCTCTTGAAAAGATTTTGATTGGTTACAGCAAGGGTGATTCTAATTGTTTATATTTATACACCGATAACCTGCATTTCGACGCTCGTGGATCTTGAATTTCAATAGAAGTATGAATTACTGCACTCCAAACTAGTCCTCGAAATCTGCAAGAAACTTGCATGTTACTTCTGCTTCTTTTGTCTTTCTCTGTAGAAATCTATAGCAGAATTATTTTCTTCTTTATTACAACCCTTCTTTTCGACTTGATGCAGTCTGCAATAGGCTCGGTAGTAGCTGCTGCGGAGCAGGCTTTTCTTCCTTATGCTGAGAAGGTACTTGAGATGATGAAAAGCTTTTGGTGCTTACAAATGATGAGGACCTGGTCTCCGTGTTTTATCTTTTTCAGGGATTTGCTACACGTTGACAGTTTTGATGTGCTCAAGTTGAAGCCAAAGTAATTACTTGTTTTGAGGATCCATTTAAGTAGTAGTTGTAATATATGTATTTGGATACCCTATTTTGAGATAATGTAACGAAGATGGTGATATAATATTTCAATGTTTTCTTGTGAATATAGTTCAATGTGGTTGTTTTAAAATTGAATTGAGAAGTTTTTGGAAAGTAATATATAATGTGCGTATTAAGCATTATAAATGTGATGAGTTCAGTAATATTGAGTGTTATAAATGTTCTCCATTGAGCTTATACAGATTATCTATTCATAACGCTTTCAAAATGTCCTGAATTATGCACTATATACTAACTATTCATAACGCTTTTATAGAAACTATTAATGACGGTTATTTTATGACGCTTTTAAAAAACATTTATAACACCCGTTTTCATGACGGTTGCTGTGGAAAAAAAGCGTCATGGTTCGTCATTAATGACGCTTTTTAGCCGTCATTAAATGGGTTTTTTGTTGTAGTGTCGCCTGCTGTCCTGAGCTGAGAAATCGAACTACAAACCACTCAATGAGCCACGAATGGTCAACTCGCACAACAGTCTCCAAATGCTGTAACTGATGTCTTCGGGTAAGCCTGTCCAACTCCGTTGTCCTTGTCAATCCTCCCAAGCTCACCTTTAATAATACACTATATTTAATATTCTATATAAACACACCATATATAAATTATATGAGTATCTACGCCTCCTAGTTGCTATAACGTTGTTACGACAACATCTATTATAAGTACATATAGGTAACAAAACCTCTCGTAAATAATATATTTAAATTCTGAATTTATCTATAAATAGTTATATATTGCTATAATACTATTTCTAATAGTAAAACCCTTTCACAAGAGGTCTTATGTCAATGCCACACATGACTTTCTCAAATCGACCCATTAATTTAGCCCCGAAACAACGATTAAATAAAATTAATAAATTCTATAAATTTTTAGAAATTAGTTAAAATAGTACTTATAATGTTAGACTTTGCACAACTTTAGGTTTAATATAGATTCATGGAGTTTTGACACTTTTGGACACAAGGAAAACAGAATTTTTCGGAGTTCGGTGATACGACAAATGTCATGAATTTTTAAAAATAGCAAACGGATGCGAAACCTAACTTTCAGATATGCGTTGGAAAGGTATCGACGTCTAGATTCTGAATAAAAATATTAAAAGGTTAAAATCTGACCTTAGATAGGCAAAAAGTGGCCCGCAATAGAATCGTTAGTTCTGGATACCCTGTCGTAGAATCAACGCCACGGGCAAACCGCTTGGAACTAGGAGATCCAGCAATCAGAGGTTGGAGTAGACATACAAAGGTAACTCTCAGATTTGGTTTGAGGAGAAAAAAATGAGAAAAAGTGGATAAAACATCATCTACAAGTCGACTAACCTGCTGTGACATTTTAGACTTTGATTCGATGGAGTTCCGGCCCAAGTAGCGCGTCGTGCACCTCTCTAACGGCCGCAAGGTTGTTCCTACGGTTACTAGGGTGGAAGGGAATATTGAGAAGGATGTCCAAGTGGTGGTGGTTGGCGGAGAAATCGAGGAAAAATTATATTTTGTGAAGAAAGGGGGTCGGCTAGGGTTTCGGGTTTGGAGTGGTGGCCACTAGGTTTGGAGGGATTTGTGGAGTAGTGGGTGGTTATGAAGAGAGAGGAAAAGATTAGGGTTGGTTTGTATTTATAATATTAGGGCATGGAATTTGGTTTGATCTAATTTGGATATGATTTGGTTCTCCAAATCATACTATTATTAATAGGTTTCCTATTTTGGTTAGATGTTTGACCAAGCCAAATATATAAGAAAATATTTCATATGTCTGAAATTAAACCTCTAATATTCTCTTAAATATATTTATACTTAGTTTTGGTACTCCTACTTAGGCTCTAACTAGTAGGGTTGACTAGGTTAGGGTCCGAGTAGCATTACTAGTCAAATTAGACCCAAAAATTAATTTAATGAGTCTCATGTGCCATTTGTAAATAAGTAGCACATGGGAACTCGATTGGATGGTGCACCCTAGGCATATGTATTGTAGACTCAACAAGGGTCAAAACCATATATTGGGTCATACGGTTTCGATTTATGTCAAGTCCCAAAATTAATTTAGAAGTTAGGCCTAGAATTACGATAAATGATCAAATAGTCTAAATTGACCCGAAATTGCACGAAGCCAAAAGAATGTGGAAAAGAAAATTTTGATGGGACGTGATATATCAAACTGAAGGTGGACGAGTCTAGAATTCCAATATGGAATTAGATTTGAGAAAATAATATTTATTGTGCTTCAAAAGTCAAAGCTACAGTAAACTACTAACATAGTCATTATTGACTTTAATAAATTAAAATATCTACATAAAATAATTAAAAATAAGATCCAAAAATGAGGGGGCTTACAACCTACCCACCTTAGAAAATTTCGTCCTCGAAATTAAAAATAACACAATTATATAGAAAAATCTTATCATATGGATAATTAAACTAAGACTTACCGGCATATACGAATATGTGGGGATAACGCTCACGCATAGAATCTTCTTCCCAAGTTGATCTCTCGGAGAATGGTGCCTCCATGCAACACGAACCAGTCTAATCGTCAGCCCTCTGAGCGTCTTCACACTTGTATCCAAGATACCTATCGGCTGCTCCTCGTATGAAAAACTGGGTCCCACCGTGATCTTAGAGTGATCGACCACATGAATGGGATTAGTCACATACCTCCTCAGCTGTAAGATAGAATACATCATTCACTCCCTCTAGTGATGGGGGTAATACAAGACGGTATGCCACCTCTCCTACACGCCCAATGATATCGAACGGTCCTATATACCTTGGAGTCAACTTCCCTCTACTCCCGAATCTAATTGTGTCCCACGTCGGTAAGATCCTCAAAAATACGTGCTCTCCCTCGTTGAATTCCAGTGGTCGACGATGCGTATCGGCCTAATGCTTCTGTCAGTCTGGAGCTGCCTGAAGATGACTCTGAATTCGCTTCACTCTCTCGACTGTCTGCTTCACAAGCTCTGGTCTAAGTATCTGTCACTCTCACCTCTGTCCTCTCGCAAAGGCTCAAAATCTTGCATCTGTAGGTAACGTTGCCATGATTTATCCACAAGTGACGACTATACTTCAAGATCGGCAAATACTCATTGATATCCCAGCATAATGACTTCTATTCCAAGCTCCTGAAGATCCTCTAATAACTGTGGCTGAGCTGTCAAGAAATATGCAGTAGGCTTCCTACTTAAAGCGGCCGCTACTACGTTCGTCTTGCCATGATGGTATTGCAAATCTATGTCATAGTCTGTCATGAGCTCCAACCACCGCCTCTGTCTCATATTTAACTCCTTTTGCGTGAAGACATACTTCAAGCTTTTATGATCCGTAAATATCTCCACATGCTCTCCGTACAAATAATGACTCTACATCTTCAATGCAAAGATCACAACTGCTAACTCCAAATCATAAGTAGGGTAATTCTTCTCATGTGCCCTCATCTGTCTCGATGCGTAGTGTCACGCCCCAGAACCAGAATACTGGAGAGCGGGGGCAGACATAGCCAGCTACGTATATTGAAATGGAAACCACCTCGATATACGGTCACGACTGTCTAGATATGAGGGTTTACTACAAGCCAACAGTCTCTTAAGGTCAAGCCTATTGTCTCAATCTCAAGCAAGTAATATAATTACAAGATGTTTGACCACCAAATATACAATAAAAGGCGTCCCAAATATTACATATCAGCTGATCATGAAGCTAGTCGTACAAAATGCGGGGACTAGCAAGAATTAAGTCATTAATGATCAACCCTTGGATTTGTTAATCATGTTTACAGCCCGTAGGCAGACAGTAAGTAAAGTGCATCGAGCTAACAGGTGCTCGTCGGCTAAACGCCTCAAAAGAATAACTTTACAATAGAGTGAGCGAAACAAAATAGAAAATCCACTCGTAGTCCGGGTTCCTTCTAGTCGCCACCATCGGGCTGGAAGCTTGGTAGATCCTCGGGAGCTGCTCCGAAATCTGGCCACACAAAACCAGCTGGGTCAACCCCAGAAAGAGCAAGTGCCACAAGGGGGCCACGAAATAAGAACAAAAGCCAGCAATCAGCACAGAAAATCTAATATTAAAACAAAAATTACGAAAACATGTTAGGATGATATACGACGAGATAACCATGGAACTATTCCGATAGCCAGGTTACAACCCGTAAACCAAACAAGGACCGGGGTTGTAACCCTTCATCTGAACAGAGCTTGGTTTCCCACCATTTATCGGCAAGATAATAATGCAAGAAATCAAGACAGGGAGCAATCTTGTACTGGATTAAGACATGGCTAACTGGTTATACCTCATTCAATCAATCACGGCCAAGCAGATACTACGGCTTACTACTTTAACTAACTTGGGTTATCACAGGCCTAATTACTAACAAGATGCAGTGAGATTGTTCCACAGCCACAAGCCCTGCAGACCATCCAGGTTACCCAGGTCGAAAGTTAGGGGTTGAATTCAGGTGGGTACATCGCCCAGAAGACAAATGTACCCTTAGGTGACTTAGAGGGTGCAACACGCGACGGTGTGCTGGAAATGTGCCCTACTCGACGGCAGGCTACAGATTCCAAGAGCGCCCAGGTAACGGGATTGCCTGTAGCTGTGTCATCTCTTCATGACTACTGTGTTATTCTAGTTATTAACCTCAATCCATTTTAGTAGGTACTCCTGACCGTGGTACTCAGGAGTCCCATCCTAGACATGATGCAAGACAGGACAAGTGGATTTAACAAGCAAGCAAGAAGAACCACCCACGGTGTCAAGGCAGGTCAAGTTAAATTATCAAGATAAATCATGTCAGGGTACTTGTCGGGAGTGCGCCACGACGGGCCACTATCATGTCAGGTTGGTCATGTCAGGAGTGCACCACTACGGGTCACTGTCGTGTTATACTAGTTCCTTGTCATACCGTGCCATGTACAATAGTCATTCCAAACATATTAAGTAAAATCAAGTTCATGACAAAAGGCGAAAGGATATAAAATGGGCGTAAAATATCTAATAAAATATCAATATACAGGGCTATAGAAGAGCCAAGCTTAAGGAAATACGACCAAAACTCCAAGAGCCGATGGGTTAAGCAAGGGGTCAGGGGAGCAGCGTACGCAAAAGTCACGCGCGCTGAGAGAGCAGCGTAGGTGAAAAGTCACGCACGCTACAGAGAGCAGCGTAAGTGAAAAGTCACGTACGCTACAGAGAGCAGCGTAAGTAAAAAGTCACGCACGCTGAGAGAGCAGCGTAGGTGAAAAGTCACGCACGCTACAGAGAGCAGCATAAGTGAAAAGTCATGCACGCTGAGAGAGCAGCGTAAGTGAAAAGTCACGCACGCTGAGAGAGCAGCGTAGGTGAAAAGTCACGCACGCTGAGAGAGCAGCGTAGGTGAAAAGTCACGCACGCTCAAGGGAGCGGCGTACATAAAAAGTCACGCACGCTCAAGGGGAGCTTCGTTCGTGAAAAGTCACGTACGCTCAAGGGGAGCAGCGTTCGTAAAAAGTCACGCACGCTGAGGGACACGCTTCCAACAGGAAGCGTACCTAAGTCTGCGTACGCAGCGCTAAAGAGCGCGCGTAGCTCAGGGTGCGTAAGCTAAACAGCTCTGCACACTGCTCACTGTCTTCTCCAAACAGCAAGAACACCATGGATGAATCCAAGGCTTCAAGGCATCATAACTTGGCCATCCGAACTCCAAATCCAGATTTCCAAAGTTCCAACTTGGGTAGAATTGAATGCTCTTCCACTTGGAAACACCAAAACCCATGAAAATCCAACTTAAAGAGATCAAACCATACAAAATCCGAAAATAGAAATAACTTAGATCTAGAGCAAAGGAGACTTCAATTTATAAAACACCAAGTTCTAATGTTGATCACCATGTCCTAATCTAGCAAATGAACCAAGAAAATAGGGCTCTCATGAAGTGGCAAGGTGCACTTGCCTAGGGTTAGGAGAGTTGTGGAGGAAGGAGAATAAGAAGAAGAAGGAAATTAATGATGGAAGTTATGAGGAGAGAGAGTGGTAGGTGGGGATATAAAGAGGGGGAGTTGTGGTGGGTTGAAGGGTAGCATAGGTTAAGGTGATCCAACTCACATAAAACCGAACCAATCCAAATAAAACCGAGCCATGCCAAAACCCAAAATACGGGAAATACCGAAATCCTACAAGTTGAGAAAAATAAAAAAATATATGCCAAAATCCAGATACGAGTATAAATACGAAATACGAGAAAATGAGGGTGACAACTCTACCCACCTTAAAAGAATTCCGTCTTCGAAATTTAATCAAGGAGCTAGAGATTGTCACGACAAGCTACATTAAGCACATGCAAGTTACACTAAGCAGTTCAATCATACAATCATACAATACAAGCAAGGAAGGGAAGACGTAAGGCATAAGAAAGACATTATACCTCACGAGTCAAATAGGTAGGGATATCGCGATCGGATGTCGTCCTCACGCTCCCACGTTGACTCACCTAGAGAGTGATGACCCCAAGCAACACGGACTAATTAATAGTCTTGTTCTTGAGTATCTTCTCCCTCCGGTCCAATATAGACACGGGCCTCTCCTCATACGAAAGGTTGGTACCAACAATCAATTCCGAATGGTCTAGGATGTGGCTCGGGTCCGAAATATACCGTCGTAATTGGGACACATGGAATACATCATGCACCTCACTTAGCGACGGCGGAAGAGCGAGACGATAGGATACATCTTCTACTCGCTCTAGAATATCGAACGGCCCTATATACCTAGGACTAAGCTTTTCCCGCACGCCAAAGCGAATGACGCCGCGGTTAGGCGAGATCCTAAGGAATACATGGTCGTCGATAGCAAATTCTAAGGGACGTCGATGAGCATCGGCCCAATGGCGCTGGCGGTCCTGGGCAACTCGGAGGTGATCTCTGACCTTCCTGACCACTTCAACCGTCTGGAAAATCAATTCGGGTCCGAGCATCTGCCTCTTCCCGACATCGTCCCATGCTAGCGGGGATCTGTACTTCCTGCCATAGAGAGCCTCGAAGGGTGCCATCTGGATACTGGCCTGATAACTGTTGTTATACGAGAATTCCACCAGGTGCAGGTGATTCTCCCATAAACCACCGAAGTCAAGGGTACAGGATCTCAACATATCTTCAAGAGTCTGGATTGTGCGCTCTGATTGACCATCCGTCTGCGGGTGATAAGCTGAGCTAAATTGAAGGCGAGTTCCCAAACTCTTCTGCAAGCTGCGCCAAAAGTGTGATGTGAATCTTGAATCCCTGTCCGAGGTGATGCTGACTGGCACACCGTGAAGCCTGACGATCTGCCTGAGATACATCTCTGCTAACTGCGTCGTCGACTGCCCAACTCTGAATAGGAAAAAGTGTGCCACCTTGGTAATCCTGTCCACAATTACCCAAATAGCATCTCTGCCGGCCGGAGATCTGGGCAATCCGGTCACGAAATCCATGGTTATATGTTTCCATTTCCATTCTGGGATCGGTAAGGGTTGAAGAAGTCCAGCGGGCCTCTGATGTTCAGCTTTAACCTGTTGGCAAACCAAACACCGAGAGACAAACCGGGCTATCTCCCTCTTCATGCCATTCCACCAGAAATGCTGACGAATATCACGGTACATCTTCGTACCACCTGGATGAATAGAATATTGAGAACTGTGGGCTTCTGCCATGACTTCCTGTCTGATATCTCCACTGGGTACACAAAGACGAGTGCCATGCCGAAGTGTACCGTCTTCATAGATACATAACTCTGGCCTTCTTCCTGCTTCACACTTTGCTCTGAGTCGCTGGATCTTAGAATCTGTTGACTGCGCCACCCGGATTCTCTCAACTATGCTGGACTGAACCTGTAAGCTGGCCATCAATGCCACACTAGTAGGAAGAACCACTTCAATTCCCATCTTCTGAAGATCTGCTAATAATTCTGGTTGCGCCGTCAGAAAATAAACTCCGGCTCTCCTGCTCAATGCATCCGCTACAACGTTGGCCTTCCCAGGATGATACTGCAAATCCACATCATAGTCCACCAGTAGCTCGAGCCATCTTCTCTGCCGCATATTAAGGTCCTTCTGGGTGAAAACATACTTCAGGCTCTTATGATCAGTAAAGATCTCCACTCTATCTCCGTACAAGTAGTGTCTCTACAACTTCAAAGCAAACACTACCGCCGCCAATTCCAAGTCGTGGGTCGGGTAATTCTTCTCATGATCACGAAGTTGGCGTGACGCATAAGATATTACCTTCCCATGATGTATCAAGACACACCCCAATCCTCTGCCTGAAGCGTCGCAATAAACTATGAATCCTCCGGTCCCATCTGGAAGGGTGAGAATGGGAGCCGTTATCAAACCTTGCTTCAACTTCTCAAATGATTCCTGACACTCTGCTGTCCAAACAAACGGCACATCTTTGCGGGTCAAATGGGTCATCGGTGCTAAAATCCTTGCGAAATCTGAAACGAACCGCCGGTAGTAGCCGGCCAATCCAAGAAAGCTGCGAACCTCTGCCACTGAGCTGGGTACCGGCTATGACTCGATAGCCACAATCTTCTGGGGATCCACTTCCACTCCTCCTCGGGTAATGATGTGACCCAAGTACGAAATGCGATCGAGCCAGAACTCGTATTTACTGAACTTGGCGTACAACTGATGCTCCCTAAGCGTCTGAAGGACGATTCTGAGATGCCGCTCATGCTCTACTTCACTCTTGCTGTAGACCAGGATGTCATCTAGGAATACGATCACAAATTGATCCAAGTAAGGTATGAAAATGCGATTCATGTGGTCCATGAATATGGCCGGCACATTGGTCGCTCCAAAGGGCATAACAAGAAACTCCCAATGTCCATACCTCGATCTGAATGCTGTCTTCGAGATGTCCTGCTCTTTGACTCTGATCTGGTGGTATTCCGACCGCAAGTCGATCTTCGAGAATACTGAAGCCCCTCTGAGCTGATCAAATAAGTCATCTATCCTCGGAAGAGGGTATCTGTTCTTGATTGTCACCGAATTCAAGGTACGATAATCAACACATAGCCTGGACGTACCATCCTTCTTTTTCACAAGAAGCATCGGGGCTCCCCAAGGCGATCCACTTGTACGGATGAATCCCTTGGTCCTCAGTTCTTCAATCATCTTGTACAAAATCTCCAATTCTGGAGGCGCCATCCTGTAGACTCGCTCTGACACTGGTGCTGTCCCGGGAATCAAGTCTATAGTGAACTCAATCTTTCGCTCCGGCGGCATCCCTGGAAGCTCCTCTGGAAAGACATCTGGAAACTCTTCAACTATCCGGGGTAACTGCACTGCTGCTACTGCCATCCGCAATGCTGGGGAAGATGGCTCCACTGCGCCTCTGGAAAACGAAAACTCTGGCTCTCCGGGGATACTAAAGACAACCCTGCCAATATGGCAGTCTATCCTAGCATACTAGTTCCTCAACCAATCCATGCCTAGGACTACATCATAGTCTGCCATAGGAAACTCTATGAATCTAGCGGGGAACTTCCTACCGCTAACTACGATCCGACACGAGGAAAACACTCGATCTACTCCCATAAGGCCATTACCAGTAAGTATATTGAGCCTCACTGATAATGACTCAGGCTCCAATCCTATCCGTGTCGCGAATCGTGCAGACATGAATGAATGCGATGCACCAGAATCAAACAATACCGAAGCTGGAAAGGAGTTGACGAGAATAGTACCTGCCACTACCTCACCTGGTATAACTTCTTCTTCCATAGCCATCATCATGGCCTGACCTTGTCCTCTGGCTGCTGGTCCCCTCTGCTGGAAACCTCTCTGCCTATTCTGGGTCTGAGCTTGGGCTTGTGCATACTGCTGGGGGTGTTGTTGCTGGAATACCTGAAACTGAGGTGGCAAGGGCCTCGAAGACTGATACTGCTGCTGCTGGGGCCGGTCCTCTCACCGAAGAACTAGAAGGGTTGGATGCTGATGAACCACCCCTATTCGGGCAAGCCCCTATCCTATGATCTGTTGCTCCACACGCCAGGCACAATCCCTGCGCCCTGCGATAGTCTGCCACCACATGTCCTGGCTTTCCGCAATGAGAATATCCCATCGCGGAAGTCTGCTTCTGCTTCTGCTGCTGCGGGTACGTCGGGGTCGAATACTGAACCGACGTTACTGAGGCCGCCCGCCTCGGAGTTCCAATGGTCAATCCCCTAGCTGCCGGGGCTGGAGCTGATGATTGGTGCATCTGGCTGTGGGACCGCTTCCTACTTCCGGTCCTATCTACGATCCTCTGGGATGTATACTCATGCCTCCTAGCTGCTCTCAAGACTGCATCGAACGTCTGGTGCTCGAACTGCTCAACCGCCAACAAGATCTCCAAATGCAGTCCCTGCTGGAACCGCTGGGCCCTATCAAACTCGGTCGCCACCAAGGTGGGGGCAAACCTACTGAGTCTAGAAAACTCCGATGCATAACTGTCGACTGTCCTGCCTCCTTGCTTCAAGTTGGTAAATCTGGTCTGCAGGTCGTACCGAGCCACAGCATCAAAGTACTTTGTCTGGAATCTCTCTCTAAATACTGTCCAAACAATGGGTGCCACTAATCCCATGGCTTGCGCCGCCCACCAACTGCGAGCCAAGTCCAACAACTGTAAGCGTACCAGCGCCACCTTCTCATTCTCGGGTGTCCTAGCTGCTTCCAGAATCACCTCGGTATCCTGAAGCCATGCATCCGTGGCAATCGCATCCTCGGTGCCGTCGAAGAAAGGAGGGTTCAATCGTTTGAAGCTGTTTGCCGTCTGGTTCCCTGGATGTCTGCCTCGGGTCAAAGCATCTTGAACTGTCTGGTGCAGGGCGTCGCTTCGACGATCTTGGGAAGTTATCAAGGTTCTGATGAGGCCTACTAAGGTACCATCATCTGGCTCTGCGGGCTGGACGGGCCGAACTGGTGACTCTCCTCCAGTAGGTATCACTCTGGAGGCGACCCCGGAATGCTGGGCTTGATCTCCAGGTTGCTGCTGGTCCACGGGGGGTGCTCCACCTCGCTGATCGGCAGGGTCAGGTACAGTGCCGCTGAGGAAGACGACACAAGAAAAACAATAAGGAAGGACCAGGACAGATCAACGATACAAGCATGTAATCAGGGCAAGAATTTCAGGGATTTGAAAATACGGGCGGAGATCAAGGGCGAATACTGATTGAGACATCTATTCGGTAAACCCTCACATTTCTTGATTGACAAGACCTGCATGGGCCACCACTTAAACCATGTCACGCCCCAGAACCAGAATACTGGAGAGCGGGGGCAGACATAGCCAGCTACGTATATTGAAATGGAAATCATCTCGATATACGGTCACGGCTGTCTAGATATGAGGGTTTACTACAAGCCAACAGTCTCTTAAGTTCAAGCCTATTGTCTCAATCTCAAGCAAGTAATATAATTACAAGATGTTTGACCACCAAATATACAATAAAAGACGTCCCAAATATTACATATCAGCTGATCATGAAGCTAGTCGTACAAAATACGGGGACTAGCAAGAATTAAGTCATACATGATCAACCCTAGGATTTGTTAATCATGTTTACAGCCCGTAGGCAGACAGTAAGTAAAGTGCATCGAGCTAACAGGTGCTCGTCGGCTAAACGCCTCAAAAGAATAACTTTACAATAGAGTGAGCGAAACAAAATAGAAAACCCACTCGTAGCCCGGGTTCCTTCTAGTCGCCACCATCGGGCTGGAAGCTTGGTAGATCCTCGGGAGCTGCTCCGAAATCTGGCCACACAAAACCAGCTGGGTCAACCCCAGAAAGAGCAAGTGCCACAAGGGGGCCACAAAATAAGAACAAAAGCCAGCAATCAGCACAGAAAATCTAATATTAAAACTAAAATTACGAAAACATGTCAGGATGATATACGACGAGATAACCATGAAACTATTCCGATAGCCAGGTTACAACCCGTAAACCAAACAAGGACCGGGTTTGTAACCCTTCATCTGAACAGAGCTTGGTTTTCCACCATTTATCGGCAAGATAATAATGCAAGAAATCAAGACAGGGAGCAATCTTGTACTGGATCAAGACATGGCTAACTGGTTATACCTCATTCAATCAATCACGGCCAAGCAGATACTACGGCTTACTACTTTAACTAACTAGGGTTATCACAGGCCTAATTACTAACAAGATGCAGTGAGATTGTTCCACAGCCACAAGCCCTGTAGACCATCCAGGTTACCCGGGTCGAAAGTTAGGGGTTGAATTCAGGTGGGTACATCGCCCAGAAGACAAATGTACCCTTAGGTGACTTAGAGGGTGCAACACGCGACGGTGTGCTGGAAATGTGCCCTACTCGACGGCAGGCTACAGATCCCAAGAGCGCCCAGGTAACGGGATTGCCTGTAGCTGTGTCATCTCTTCATGACTACTGTGTTATTCTAGTTATTAACCTCAATCCATTTTAGTAGGTACTCCTGACCGTGGTACTCAGGAGTCCTATCCTAGACATGATGCAAGACAGGGCAAGTGGATTTAACAAGCAAGCAAGAAGAACCACCCACGGTGTCAAGGCAGGTCAAGTTAAATTATCAAGATAAATCATGTCAGGGTACTTGTCGGGAGTGCGCCACGACGGGCCACTATCATGTCAGGTTGGTCATGTCAGGAGTGCACCACTACGGGTCACAGTCGTGTTATGCTAGTTCCTTGTCATACCATGCCATGTACAATAGTCATTCCAAACATATTAAGTAAAATCAAGTTCATGACAAAAGGCGTAAGGATATAAAATGGGCGTAAAATATCTAATAAAATATCAATATACAGGGCTATAGAAGAGCCAAGCTTAAGGAAATACGACCAAAACTCCAAGAGCCGATGGGTTAAGCAAGGGGTCAGGGGAGCAGCATACGCAAAAGTCACGCGCGCTGAGAGAGCAGCGTAGGTGAAAAGTCACGCACGCTACAGAGAGCAGCGTAAGTGAAAAGTCACGCACGCTACAGAGAGCAGCGTAAGTGAAAAGTCACGCACGCTGAGAGAGCAGCGTAGGTGAAAAGTCACGCACGCTACAGAGAGCAGCGTAAGTGAAAAGTCATGCACGCTGAGAGAGCAGCGTAAGTGAAAAGTCACGCACGCTGAGAGAGCAGCGTAGGTGAAAAGTCATGCACGCTGAGAGAGCAGCGTAGGTGAAAAGTCACGCACGCTCAAGGGAGCGACGTACATGAAAAGTTACGCACGCTCAAGGGGAGCTTCGTTCGTGAAAAGTCACGCACGCTCAAGGGGAGCAGCGTTCGTGAAAAGTCACGCACGCTGAGGGACACGCTTCCAACAGGAAGCGTATCTAAGTCTGCGTACGCATCGCTAAAGAGCGCGCGTAGCTCAGGGTGCATAAGCTAAACAGCTCTGCACACTGCTCACTGTCTTCTCCAAACAGCAAGAACACCATGGATGAATCCAAGGCTTCAAGGCATCATAACTTGGCCATCCGAACTCCAAATCCAGATTTCCAAAGTTCCAACTTGGGTAGAATTGAATGCTCTTCCACTTGGAAACACCAAAACCCATGAAAATCCAACTTAAAGAGATCAAACCATACAAAATCTGAAAATAGAAATAACTTAGATCTAGAGCAAAGGAGACTTCAATTCACAAAACACCAAGTTCTAATGTTGATCACCATGTCCTAATCTAGCAAATGAACCAAGAAAATAGGACTCTCATGAAGTGGCAAGGTGCACTTGCCTAGGGTTAGGAGAGTTGTGGAGGAAGGAGAACAAGAAGAAGAAGGAAATTAATGGTGGAAGTTATGAGGAGAGAGAGAGTGGTAGGTGGGGATATAAAGAGGGGGAGTTGTGGTGGGTTGAAGGGTAGCATAGGTTAAGGTGATCCAACTCACATAAAACCGAACCAATCCAAATAAAACCGAGCCATGCCAAAACCTAAAATACGGGAAATACCGAAATCCCACAAGTTGAGAAAAATAAAAAAATACATGCCAAAATCCAGATACGAGTATAAATACGAAATACGGGAAAATGAGGGTGACACGTAGGCTATGACCTTTCTATGTTATATCAAAACACATCCAAGTCCACTACCTGACGCATCACTATAAACCAGGAATCCTCTCGATCCAGAAGGCAGCGTTAAAATAGGTGGTGAGGTCAATCTCTTCTTCAATTCTTCAAAAGTCTTCTGACAATCTTTTGTCCATCGAAACTCTTGATCCTTGTGCGTCAACCGCGTTATGGGCTCTGCAATCCGTGATAAATTTTCTATGATCCTGCGATAATGCCCGACAAGTCCGAGAAAACTTCTAACTTCTGCGACTGATGTTGGTGTCGGCAAGACTCTACGGTAGCTGTCTTCTCATGATCCATTGAAAGTCCTTCTCCCAAGATAACGTGTCCAAGGAATGAAACTCTATCAAAGCATAATTCACACTTACTAAGCATGGGCTATCACTTCTCCTTCCTCAATACTCCCAATACAACTCACTCTATTATAGGTATAGTATTATAACCTATTCAATGATACTCGTCAGTTCACTCCTAGCAATTTCTCCTAATAGGCTCTATGCATCCGATATCCAGACACTCATACTAGACTCATAATTTTACTATGATCCATCTCTAAGAAACTTATCCATTTCTAGTTACCAATCCTCACAATTACACCAATAATCTAGCTTAATTATATTCTATAATATAATTATAAGGTTTAACTATTTTAGATATTTAACAAATAGAAGGTAATGGAAGCCTAAGGCTGGGTCAAATAAACTTATATACCAATTTCAAACAACGGTTGGGTCAAGTAAAGCAGGAAGGTTTGTCAAATTATTTTCAAGAACGATGTGAAGCCAAACAAGATACATATGACATAGTCTCGGTAAGACTCGAGAACCATATATCTCCGTGATTATGTCACATAAAGTTACTGCCACGCCAGTGTGCATCTGGCTGTAAATAACTTTCTAGTTCCATAATATGACGGATGGCTGTAGTACACATCTACCATGCCAGATAATATAGGTTCATGAACTTATCTTGGCTAAATCCGTAAAACATTTCCAACTAGTTTTTGCGAAATAAAGGAGAGGATGTCAGTTAAAATGCTTAAGGAGTGGCCCAAGTAGAATTCGAGAAATATATTTAACCATAATGCCGTTATCTGAAGTCATGCCCCGCCAGTATTTCTCTGGATGCAAACTCTCGATTCCGTAATAGGATAAATACACTTTTGAACTTTTCCTGAATCAATCCATGAGACACTTTAAAAATACCGAGAAGGACGAGAAGACTTACTCAAGAGGTTAGCGAAGAAGAGTTTAGCCAAATTGTAGGGATGATGGAACACAAACAATCATGTCAAAGAAATCCTACTTGTGGCTGTAGGTAGACAGAGTTAATCAAGACGGGGGAGAATGATAATAAGAATACGTTCTTGCTCATTTTTTTAAAGAAATGAACCGACTTAAAATATAATCTGATACCATACGCGTCTTCCTGAAATCATGTCGTCAGAATTTTGCCACGCTAGTAAGCATAGCTACAACAAACGATAGAGTCCGTGATTAAGGTATACACCCTATAATCATATCATCTAGAATTCTTACCACGCCACCCGGTATGGCTGCAAGAAAATCTAAATTCTATAACTTAGGATAGTATACCTAAAATCAGGCTCTATGTCCTTGTCGTGCTAGCCAATGACTGCAATAGATTCTAAACTCCATAAATAAGGCAGACATTTACCCTTCTTACTGTCCTTATCAAATATGTTATCAGATTATACCTTAATTCTAAAAGAATATACAAAACCAAAATCAACAACTAACATCTAGATTCAAAATTCAACAATGAATCCATCAAAATCAACTTCAATAACAAGGAGGAAGGGTGAACAAAAATAAGAGAAATGATTTCAAATTGACGTTCAAAACAAGATTCCCAAGGGTCGTCACAGGAATCTCTTAAAAGTCCTAAGCAAAGAGATCAATATGGCACATGATAAGATGTCGTCAAGGAGGGACAATTTATTTCGAAATACATGGAGAGTTGTCTTGAAAATCAAAAGATCAAAATTTTTCCTAATATGTGATTGAGTAACTCCTATCATAACCTAGAACCTATATCCTAACGGCAGGCTCGTAATTAGTACTCTAAGTCGAGCACCATTACGAAATCGTACTAGTTGCGACTCTGACCTGCATGGGCCACCATAAAAATGTGTCACGACCCGCACCCTGTTTAGGGGCACGAGCACGTGGGTACGTCCAGCCTACGCCGCAGTATCGGCGGTAGAACGCTGTAAAGGTCATCTAGAATATATAGAATCTAAAACACAATAATATAATCTGTCATCTTCGCATGAAGGAATATAACCCCAACTCAATCACATAATTCTAAGGAAGATAAACACGATGATAAAGATAAAGATAAAGATGAGATAAATAGTTTGAAATAGTGCCGAGCCACAATCACAAGTTCAGAGACCAAGACATAAAATAATATCCCAAGATAAATACTACAAGTCTCAAAGTATCAAACTAGAATGTAATCAAGACAAAATCTAGGTGAACTAGGTCACTACTGGCGGTGCATCCTCTATGAGCACCGGGTCCACAGGCTGGTCCTGGTCGTAGGCTCCATCTATGCCAAACCCGTAGTAGGTCGTGCAATCTGCATCTAAATCCTCTGAAAAACAACGGAGGTTATTCTGTCAGGATATGAGCAAATACAAACGCCAATAGCAGTTCCATGTGAATTGACAAATACTATAAGAGAAATCATAATAAAATACAAGATGGAATATCAAGACTGAAAGTAAAACGGTACAAGAGAACTGTATATCATGTCATGTGTGAGATATATAAGATGAAACTGGAATGTAAACAATAGAAAGTAATCTGAGGTATGATGTAAACATAAAAATAAAGTGCCATGAGATATTAGAGTGTTATGTGATCGGCTTGGGTCAAGATCAGGCTGTTCCGTTTGACCGGCTATGCAAAAGTAGTATAATAATGTAGGGATCAGGCCGACCAAAATGGAAAGCTATGCACAAGTAGTATAAGGTCAGGCTACACCCTACATGTGGTGAGGGTGGAGCTATGCGCAAGTAATAAACAAGTAGGGATAATGATCACATAACCACTAATAACTCCCCATCCCCCGAATAGTATATGGATCCGGACATAACACGTCACGACACGGGATTCTCTAAGAGGGTAGCAAATCCCCTTAGGAAATTGGCGTCTATACAAGTACAAGAAACAAGATCAAACACTGTACCAGTATACCAAGTAACTCAGGAATGACATCTCATGACAGGATCCGACGTATACTAATCCGTGTACCATCGTGTCGAGAATCAAGTAAAATACTACAACTGAACCGGATATAGTAGATATCAAGACAATGAAAACTATCAGAGAATGTACTCGCCTGCTGTCCTGAGCTGAGAAAATCGAACTACAAACCACTCAATGAGCCACTAACGGTCAACTCGCACAACAGTCTCCAAATGCTGTAACTGCTGTCTTTGGGTAAGCCTGTCCAACTCCGTTGTCCTTGTCAATCCTCCCAAGCTCACCTTTAATAATACACTATATTTAATATTCTATATAAACACACAATATATAAATTATATGAGTATCTACGCCTCCTAGTTGCTATAACGTTGTTACGACACTACATCTATTATATAAGTACATATAGGTAACAAAACCTCTCGTAAATAATATATTTAAATTCTGGAATTTATCTATAAATAGTTATATATTGCTATAATACTATTTCTAATAGTAAAACCCTTTCACAAGAGGTCTTATGTCAATGCCACACATGACTTTCTCAAATCGACCCATTAATTTAGCCCCGAAACAATGATTAAATAAAATTAATAAATTCTATAAATTTTTTAGAAATTAGTTAAAATAGTACTTATAATGTTAGACTTTGCACAACTTTAGGTTTAATATAGATTCATGGAGTTTTGACACTTTTGGACACAAGGAAAACAGAATTTTTTGGAGTTCGGTGATACGACAAATGTCATGAATTTTTAAAAATAGCAAACGGATGCGAAACCTAACTTTCAGATATGTGTTGGAAAGGTATCGACATCTAGATTCTGAATAAAAATATTAAAAGGTTAAAATCTGAACTTAGATAGGCAAAAAGTGGCCCGCAACAGAATTTGTTAGTTCTGGATACCCTGTCGTAGAATCAACGCCACGGGCAAACCGCTTGGAACTAGGAGATCCAGCGATCAGAGGTTGGAGTAGACATACAAAGGTAACTCTCAGACTTGGTTTGAGGAGAAACAAATGAGAAAAAATGGATGAAACATCATCTACAAATCAACTAACCTGCTGTGATATTTTAGACTTTGATTCGATGGAGTTTCGGCCCAAGTAGCACGTCGTGCACCTCTCTAACGGCCGCAAGGTTGTTCCTACAGTTGCTAGGGTGGAAGGGATGTTGATAAGGATGTCCAAGTGGTGGTGGTTGGCGGAGAAATCGAGGAAAAATTATATTTTATGAAGAAAAGGGGGTCGGCTAGGGTTTCGGGTTTGGAGTGGTGGCCACTAGGTTTGGAGGGATTTATGGAGTAGTGGGTGGTTATGAAGAGAGAGAAAAAGATTAGGGTTGGTTTGTATTTATAATATTAGGGCATGGAATTTGGTTTGATCTAATTTGGATATGATTTGGTTCTCTAAATCGTACTATTATTAATAGGTTTCCTATTTTGGTTAGATGTTTGACCAAGCCAAATATATAAGAAAATATTTCATATGGCTGCAATTAAACCTCTAATATTCTCTTAAATATATTTATACTTAGTTTTGGTACTCCTACTTAGGCTCTAACTAGTAGGGTTGACTAGGTTAGGGTCCGATTAGCACTACTACTCAAATTGGACCCAAAAATTAATTTAATGAGTCTCATGTGCCATTTGTAAATAAGTAGCACATGGGAACTCGATTGGATGGTGCACCCTAGGCATATGTATTGTAGACTCAACAAGGGTCAAAACCATATATTGGGTCATACGGTTTCGATTTATGTCAAGTCCCAAAATTAATTTAGAAGTTAGGCCTAGAATTACGATAAATGATCAAATAGTCTAAATTGACCCGAAATTGCACGAAGCCAAAAGAATATGAAAAAGAAAATTTTGATGGGACGTGATATATCAAATTGAAGATGGACGAGTCTAGAATTCCAATATGGAATTGGATTTGAGAAAATAATATTTATTGTGCTTCAAAAGTCAAAGCTACAGTAAACTACTAACATAGATACCTCAAAACAAGGAAAAATCTATGTTTAATAGATCAAAACCAAGAAAATCCGAAAATAGTTAAAACTTAGATCTAGAAAAAAGGAAGCTCCAAATCACAAAATGCCAAGTTCTAATGTTGTTCACCATGGCCTAATCTAGCTAATGGACAAATAAAATAGGGTGCTTATTTGGTGGCAAGGTGCACTTGCCTATGGTGTTGGTGGAGGAAGGAAGAAGAAGATGAAGAAAATTAATGGAAGTTATGAGGAGAGAGAAAGTTAGGTGTGGTTTTAATGAGGGAGGGTGTGTTGTGTTAAGGGTGGAGATTAACTAGGGTGTTCCAATGCATACTAAACCAAACCAACCAATTCCTTCTCCACAAAATAAAACCAAGCCAGGTCCAAAACCCGTTTACGAGAAAACCAAAATCCGCTAGTTAAGGCAAGCACAATTACAGGCCATAATCTGAGAAAATAAAATACAGGTCCAAAATACATATATGCCTAATTAAAATACGTATTCCGAAATACGGACGTTACAATCAATGACGAGGAATGGAGGGATGCATAACAATGGAACTTTTTTCATAGTTTATAAGCTGACCAGAGACTCGCTGATATTTTTGAAGAGTTTTCATGATAAGCTCTATGGATTTGATGTTACCAGACGAGAAGATGAGAATGTCATCAGCATATGCTAAGTGAGTGACCACAGGACCACGCCGGAGGAAATAAAATGGAATAAATTGTCGGTGGGAGACTAGAGCTTGTAGATTGTGATTAAGAGATTCCACATCAATCACAAATAACAGAGAAGATAATGGATCACCTTGTCGAATACCTCTAAACGACTGAAAGAAGCCCACTCTCTTGCCACTTATTAGAATTAAGAACCAAATATTAGATATGAGTCTGAATACGATATCAATGAATTTAATATCAAAACCAAACCTTTTCAGAACCCATATAAGATGCTGCCAATCCACGCGATCATACGCTTTAGCCGTATCAAGCTTCAATGCTATATTGCCTCATCTATTGGACTCTATCATGTTAGAGAACATCTCTTGAGCCAGAATTGTGTTGTCAACAATTTCTCTGCCCCTGACATATGCACTTTGTTCTTTGGAGATAAGTTTGTGGATAAGACCAGATAATCCATTAGCAACAACTTTTGAAAAGATTTTATTCACAAAATTGCATAGGCTGATCGGTCGAAATTTGAGAGTGATGCTGGAGATTCATTTTTGGGCAACATGATAAGTGTTGTGCTAGTAATAGATTTCGGAATAGAGAATCCATCAAAAAATAATTGAATTGCATGAAGCACATCAAACTTAATAATGTCCCAACATTTGCTAAAGAAAATACCCGGGAAATCGTCAGGCACTGTGGTACTGTCTTTGTCTATCGAGTTGATGACATTAATCAATTCTTCGAGAGATGGAATGGCAATTAGGCTTTCGTTGTCACTGGTCGTAATCATGGCCGAGATGACACTTAGGAAATCATTGTCTTCAATTACTCAAGTTTTCCAGAATAGCTCTATAAAATATCTTATCCCTTCATTTTGTATTTCTTGTTTGCTGGAAGTCGATTCACCGTTCGGGAGCTTTAATTTATGAATGCGAAGAGTTTTCCTCTTTGATTGAACACAAGAGTGAAAAAACTTAGTGTTTTTGTCACCCTCAAATTTCCATTTAAGCATGGCCTTTTGTTTCCAATACTCCTCTTCGTACGACAAACATTGCTTCAATTTGGATCTCTGCTCATTAAGAGTAGCAAGGTGATGCTCATCATTGTGAAGAATATAGTCGCTCTCCGCTTGAATAACTGTCTTTTCTGCAATCAGAACAACATCAAATATATTACCAAAAAGCTCTCTAATCCATTTAGAGAGTACCTTTCTCATGTGTTTTTGAGGCGGGTAGTAAGATGAATGATTGGGTTAGGATGAGAGTTTTTACTCCATTCAGCTTCTACAAGAGGTAGGAAAGAAGAATATGAAGTCCAGAAGGATAGGAAATGAAAGGATTTGAATATTGGCTCATCATCTAAATCAAGATAGAAGCATAGGACTGTGATTAGATTCTGTTGCATTTAGATGCTCCACAGTTGAGGAAGGAAAGGAAATGTTCCACGCTGCGTTAGAACACAACCTGTCAAGCCGAAACCACATATGCGCTTTGCCAACCCTGTTATTGCACCATGTTTACCTCTGAACGACAACTCAGATAACCCGACGGCCAGGAGAAAGTTTTGAAACTCCTGTATGGCATTTATGTCCTGTCTTCTGCCGCCAATCCGCTCAGAAGAGTGAGCTATGATGTTATAATCTCTGCCGCATACCCAAGGTAATGGGAAGTTTTGATTGATTTGAAAAAGATGGGACCATAGTTCCCGCCTCCCCTGTTTAGAGTTATCTCCATGAATAGCAAGAAATAAGAACTTCCTCTGGAAGGGAAGAATGCTTTACGGATATTATCATGGCTTGGGAGCAGCTATCTTTAATAGAATAATAATACCCATTCTTAACAAATTCCCAAATGTTACCTCGATCGTTAGAGAAGCCGGAGCCAAAGCCCAAAGAAACTTTAATTTTATCCAGCTTTGACATCGAGGATTTAGGTTCAATGACAAATAATATTGCAACCTTGTGAAGATGACAAAGAATTTTGATTCTTTTAAGAGATGGAGTGTTAGAAATACCTCTACTGTTCCAGAAAAGAGCACGTATCGATTTGGAACAGAAGGAGTTATTGAGATCCTTGGAAGATGATATGGTAACGTGATCTTATGGGGCGACACTTTTAGATGATTTTTCCTTTGCTTTCCTTCCTGTAGCAATTCCTTTGCTTCAACACGTAGACCCCAGGATACTATAGGCCCAGGTAAGATACTACCAAATGGAATTTCTCCTTCTTCAAGAGAAGCTATAGAGTCTTCTGTGACAACATCTGATTTTTTAGATGAATGCTGATGCAGGCCTTCATCCTGATCGCAATGATTAATTCTTTTGATCAGTATTACTAGGTCTTGGCTCCGTACTTGGGGCAGTAGATGCTGGAACATTGGTATCAGGAAGACTTTGTAGAGGTTCTGAGTACGAGGAAAGGCGTATATCTTCATTAATAGCTATTATCTCAGTATGATTTGTAATAGGAGTAAGATGCATGGAGCCAGTGGTAGAGATGTTAGGAATAATCATTGTGGTATCAGTTATAGAGGTTGGCCTTGAATTTGTGGCAGAGACACCCAGAACAGTTGCTATGTCAGGAGTGGGAGGATGATGAACAGATGGCGTGTCACTCGATAGAAGGGTAACAAAGGAGGTTGAGCACTTGTAGATGGAACTTCTTTGCAGGAATTACTTCATGTTGATGGAGGTCGCTACTTTGATTAATGTGAACCTCTTTCCTTGTCACGACCCGTACCTTGATTAAGGGCACGAGCACGTGGGTACGTCCAGCCTACGTCGCAGAATTGGCGGTAGAACGATGTATAGTTCGTCTACAATATACAACATCTAGACACAAAATATAAACCTATCATCTCCGCACATAGGTATATAAAGTCATAACTCAATCACAAGACATCTAAGGAAGATAACACGAAATATGATAAGATATGATAGAAAAATAAACTGGAAATAGATGCAAGATCATAACACAAGTTTAGAGTTTAAAACATAGCACAAGATCCCAAAATATAAAGTATACTACAAGTCTCAAGTACTAGCTGGATCACAGTCCAGTCAAGCCTAACTAGTCTAAGTCTAAGCAGGCGGTGCATCCTCAATGGGTACCGGCTCCATAGGGATGTCCATGTAGTGCTCACCGCTATGCCAAACCCATAGAAGGTCGAACAGTCAGCCTCTATATCATCTGTAATTATCAACGGGGTTATCCTGTCAGGATATGAGCGAGTACAAATGCTAACAGCAGTTCATGTGAATTGATAAATTCTATAAGAGACAATTATAATGGAATACAAGATGAAATATCAAGACTGAAATATAAATATGATATATAAACTGGATATCATATGAGAAATACTGGAATATAGAACAGTACAGAATATCTGATGTATAATATAAACATAAACGGTCTTGAGATACTAGAGCATTATGTGATCGGCTTAGGTCAGGATCAGGCTGCTCCATTTAACCGACTATGCACAAGAACAAGCACAGGTAAACCTGGAGATCAGGCCGGCCAAAATGGAAAGCTATGCACAAGTAGTATCAGGTCAAGCTACACCCTACGTACGGTGAAGATAGAGCTATGCACAAGTAGTAACAGGAATACATGAGGGATATTAATCACATAACCACTAATAACTCCCCATCCCTGAGTATTAATAGATCCAGACATGACATGCTATGACACATGATTCAAAAGCAGGGGGCCAGCCCACTTTCAAATCGGCGTCTATACGACAGGAAATAAGATCGAATAATGCACCCATATATCAGGAAAGTCCAGGAACAACATCTCATGACAGGATCCGACGTATAGTAGTCCGTGTACCATCGTAATAGAAATCAAGTAAAATACTACAACTAAGTCGGATATAGCATATATTAAGACAATAAAACTATCAGAGAATGTACTTTCATGTGTTCCTGAGCTGTTAATGAGAATCGATGCTCAGAGTGATGTCACAGACCTAAAGATGAGATACATGAGTTAATTAGGGTTTGACAGTGTATGGCATGATATTCTAGTGTATGCTATGAAATCTAGGTCAAACTCAGTCATACTAAGTCACACTAGGTCATACAAAGTCATACTAAGTCATGGTAAGTCAAACAAAGTCAAACAATGTCAAGATGAGTCAAACAAAGTCAAAATAGGTCAAGGTAAGTCAAACAAAGTCAAAGTAGGCCAATCTAGGTCAAGGTAAGTCAAACAAAGTCAAACTTGGTCAAGGTAAGTCAAACTAGGTCAATGTAAGTCAAATAAAGTCAAACTATGTCAATCTAGGTCAAGGGTTGATCTACAGTTTGTAATGTCCCGCTCCGCACGGTGCATTATGATGAGTCGTTGACTCGAAGAGTTACGTTGACCCGATGAAGTATCGATGTGAATCGATGCAAAGCCTAAGTTCGGTTGGAACAAGGTATTGACTTTGGTTAATCTGGTGTGCAGGCTATACTTTATGCTGGATTGTAAAGGTCGACATTTGCCTTATTTGAAATTATGTCCGCGAAACCAAATCGTCACCTTGTAATGGATTATGGCATGGGCGCGGTAGGCCGAATCAATCGAGTAGTTCAATGAAATGGCTAAGTCAGGAGAGTTAGCCGTGCAAGCAAGTTATAGAATCGAGCCGTTTCAACTCAATGGAATGACAAGGCGTATCGGCTTAAGGTGGGCGGGTTGTCACCCCCAGTGTTCGAATTAGGGGTATTTTCATCATTTTCAAGTTTTATAATTTTTTAGGAATTTTATTTGATTTTATATGATTTTTATGGATTTATTTGAGTCGGTTTGAATTTTACCCAATTCGGACTTAATTCGGACTTAAGTTGGAGACCAGGGGAGTCTGGACCCTAGTGGGACCCATATACTAGCTTGGCTTGGCCCATATGCCATCATAATTAGGCTAAAAACTATAAACCTATTTCCATGGCTTAATTAGTCGTTTTAGAGGCTTAATTGGTCAATTAGAAACAAACCGAACCAACCCGAAACAAACCGAACCCAAATTAAGTCTATTGGGTTGGGGTATTGGATCACACCCAAACCCATTTCCCCTCCCCCTTTGGCCGGCCAAGTAAACCCCCCCCCCACTTTCTTCTTCATTAAGTAACTTCCCTCTCTCTCTAATTTTTCTTTCTTCAAGCTCTTCTTCCTTCAAGCAAAACCTAATTTAGGTAAGCCATTAAATATATATTTATGCTCTTTGCATTTAATGTCTTCACAATAATTGTAGAGAATGAGATTCTCCACCATTTGCCCATAATTTTCATAGAGTTCCCTAGAAATCTAGGTTAAGGAAATTATTAGGGGTATATATATATGAATGGTATAGATATATATATATTATTATATAATATATATATATATATTTAATATATATATATATTATATATATATATA
>JANAVB010039687.1:0-89753 GCA_029216955.1 Iris pallida | reverse complement strand
CTAAAATACAAAAATAGGTTGGTAATTAAATATACATTACATATGTGTCTACAAGGTGTTTGTGTCCAAACAAAGGACACAAACATGTCCAAATAGTTCCAGATAAGAACAGTGCACACAGGCACTGTTCAGTGTACTGTATCATGCACGTGTGCACGCGTGTCGTGCACACGACACAGCACGAACTAGGACTCATGCACACTAACCTAGGTAACCGCCTATAAGGCTACCTAATAGACTAGCTAACCCGTGTCCTAGTCGTGTCAGTGAGTGACACGAAGCCCGTATCAGTGTCAAGAAATTCCCAACTGCACTGTCAGCCCCGACCAGTGCAACGTGGATAACTCCCTCGACACGCCATGAGGACGTGGGCTTGACATGGGACTTGACACGTGGCGTCAGTCACTGTCCCATGACGTGTGTCGAGTCTCGTGTCATATAATCACGTGTCGTGTCCGCTACAGCCCCCGAGTAGCAGGGGAAAACTGTAGCAGTGCGCCGCGCATATGCAAACAGTTGTGTACGTGTCGAATTCGATACGACGCGACATAGGGACACCCCCAGACCAAAGAAATGTGTAAGCGACAACAAAAATTAATTTCCTATTCAAATAGATTTCGAAAATAACACAAAAGTTTCTCTGTGGTATTTTCACAAACACTTGCATAGGAACACTGATACGTGTCCAAATCGGACACGAAACCTATGAAACTCGACACGAAACCAATGCAACCACCTAGGGGACTCGTAGGGCTTCCTAAATGTATAAAGAATCGAAATTTCAATAAGTATTGAAGAAGTTTCCTATAGATGAACTTTCTAGAAAATCCCCCTTTGTTGAGCTCCTCTCCTTGATATCCCAATCCAACAATCAATATTAAACTGAAATAAAACTCCAATACAGCAAGTATAGTTATATTAAAACCTAATAGAAGAGATTGAATGAAAAAGGACATGAAATAGAATTTCTATGGATTAAATGAAGTAGGAATTTTATCAACACCTAAAAGCCTACACTGATACGTGTCCGATACGGACACCAAACCAATACGGATTTCTACCAAACTTTTCCTAAAGCTAGGGGACACCTAGAAGGATGCATCTATGGAATAAATCGAAATTTAGGGTAATTTGTAGGGATTACCTATAAGGATCCAATCTCCAAAAAAACCCAAAATAGTGAAGTCTCCTTCCTCAAGCTATGTCCCAATGAGCTCTCCTCCTTGCAAGCTAGCCTCCTTCTTCTTCTACTCTAGGTTTGGATTCAAATGCAAGAGATTGTGATCAATTTGGTGGAGGAATGATGAAAGGGGGAAGAAATTAGGGTTTCCTAAAGGGGAATTTCTAAAAACGCAAGTGGTTTGAGGAGACATTATATCGACTGAAATTAGGTTTAAAATGGGCTGTGGTGGTCGGCCATGTAGGGGATTAGGGTTAGGGTTTCATGTAATTGGGCTTGAGCCAAGTTCATAAGCTAGCTATCTCAACCCCTTAGCTATAAGTCCAAATACATAACTCTCCCAATCCTCTCATGAACCCTAGCCACACTTAAATCAACTAAGACTAACTTAAGTCACATTAGTGTCCCACACCATGCTAACTAAGTCATTAAAGTCAAAGTCAAACTCTAGGCTAGTCTCTAAAGTCACAACTAGCAAAGTCAAAATTACAACACCAATGCATATAATAAAATAATTCACAAAATCAAAATGACCAAAATACCCTCAAGACTAAATGTGGTAGTGATAAATCTACCCTCCTTAAAAGAATTTCACCCTCGAAATTGAAAGACGAAACTGAACTGATGAGAAGGATAGACATCATACCTCAAGGTCCAAAAGATATGGGTATCGCTCGCGCTTTTCATCCTTCTGCTCCTAGGTAGACTCTCCTGGAGAATGATGCCTCTTGCGACGCGAACCAAGGGTATCACCTAGTTTCTCAGAACCTTCTCTTGTCGATCCAGAATCTTCACAGGCTTCTCTGGATAGTTAAGAGTAGGTCCCATCTCAATCTCTGAGATCGAGTACATGGCTAGGATCCGCCACATACCGTCTCAGCTACGACACGTAGAATACGTTATGGACTCCCACTAGTGCAGGTGGCAAGTCTAGCCTGTAACCTACGTCACCGACTCTCTCGCTGATCACGAAAGGTCCGATGAAGTGCGGCTAAGCTTCCCACCTCCACCAAAATGTATCGTACCACGTGTCAGAGATATCATTAGAAAAACCAGATCTCCAACCTAATCACAAACAAGGTCTCAATTACTAATATATTCAAACATGATCAAACAAAAATCACAAACGAACAACTCCTAATTATAATCCTATTTCTAAACTGTACCTCAAACTCCAAAGGTCTGTGGTGGCTATCGGCCCAGTGTCGATGTCTGTCCTGCGCCATGCGAATTCGGTATCTGATGAGCTTCACCTTCTCGGCTGCATCTACAACCATCTCAGGTCCCAATAACGTCGCTCTCCAACATCATCCACTACGCCAAAATATCAATTACGGACTATGACAGTCGTTAAATTTTTGTCGGACTAAATCTGTCAATTTCTATTAAACCTATTAAAATATTAAATAGAAGACAATTGACATGAACGATCTCTTTTCCCCTAAAAATTTTACAGCTTAGGATTGGAGCCAAAATGAGCACCTTTTATCTCTCATCCCCCCCTCTCTCTCTCTCTCTCTCTCTCTCTCTCTCTCTCTCTCTCTCTCAAGATTTTAATCTCTCCTAGAATCGATCTCTTCTCAGGTTCTCAGTTTTGTTGACACAAAGTCACAGTCAACCAAATATTGATAACATTGACTAAATAAATACTTGTAATAATTCAATACGACACACGACGACTACATCCAGCTCAAGTCAGACAACTTAGTTCATGTAAATACAACTTATTTTTGAGTCTGTATTTTATATATTTATTAGTCTAGACTGATGTAAGCTGAGATATGTTGAGCTCTTGAGACTTAACCTATAACCTACCCAAAATCCATAAGCTCCACATATCCAAATAAGCCCATTGGACCATAAGACCCATTCTGTGCTCTGGAGACAGAGTTCGGGCCGAACTCTGCCTCCACACAGAGTTCGGGCCGAACTCTGTCCCCTAAAAATTAGCTCCCTAATTTTTAGGATTAGCTGGTTGCAAGTTGTCCAACGGCAAATATTTGAAATTTTCTACCAGAATTCTGGCCGAATTCTGCCTGCTAATATCCTATAAATAGGCCATGAATTCTCCCATTTTCAATCATCCAATCTCTCTTCTCTTCTCTCTAAAGCTTAATATAAGCATACCCTTCTTCATCTACTAGCCACAAGCCTCCTAGCCTCAAGTGCTCAGCATCTTTCAGTTAGGAGTTTTGTGCAAGAGTTCAAGAAGTCGCTTGGAAAATTCCAAGCATCGCCATTGCATCCTTGTAAGAAGTTGACGTGCTCTTTTGAAGAAAAGGCACGGGATGTAACTACTATTTCATAAATAGTGGATTTAATCCTGAGCTAGAGTTCTTAGGCCTGGACTAGTCCTCCACGAGGAAACCAGGTTAAAATCGGCTGTGTTTGCGTATGCTCTCTTGCTTCTTATTTATTTCCGCATTTACTCTGATTACTTTATACTTGTGAAAGAGTTGATTTTTAATTGGTTATTATTGCTAGAAACTCTATTCACCCCCTCTAGAGTTGCCATCTGTTTTTTAATTGGTATCGAGCTCTGTTCTCTCAACAAGGACTAACATCCTAGAGCTAATCCATGGCAACCACACAATCCTTGATTTCCAATCATGGTGAAGGACAGTCCACTCATAGGCCTCCCCTATTTGATGGAACCAACTACACCTATTGGAAAACAAGGATGAGATTTTATCTCAAGTTGCTAGACTTCGACCTGTGGACCATTCACCGATGGTTACAAAAAGCCTGCCAGGATAGTTGTCAATGGCGATCTTTGAGAAGCCACATGACAAATATGAAGGAACCACCCAAGTCAAGGAATCGAAGATAAGTCGACTCACCAAGAATATGAGGCTTTCAAGATAAAGCCAAATGAGACGATCACGCAAATGTTCACTCGATTCCTCGACATCATCAACCCCCTGTCTTCGCTCGGCAAAATACGCAAATCACGAGAAGATTCAAGCTACTTAGGGGACTTCCAAAGATTTGGAACCCTAAGGTGACAGCCATCATAGAAGGAAATGATCTCATAACTATGTCCATGGAGACTTTGATGGAAAGCTGATGACTCATGAGCTTGATCTCAAAGACTTCGAAGAGCCTGCTCCTAAGACTAAAGAGATCGCCCTCAAAGCTCACTGACGAAGGGCTGACCCCGAAGAGACGGATGACGACTCAGAAGGTGAAGATCAAGCTCTCCTTGTCCGCAATATCAAGAAATTCCTTCGCTTTAATCGAAGAAAGAAGGAACCACAAGAAGATGACGAAGAAGAGCCAACATGTACGGTTGCGAAGACTGGACACGTCCGAAAATACTGTCCATACTTGAAGAAGAGCAATCGCTATGAGAAACCATACAAGAAGGGCTCCTCAAAAATATGCCAATAAAGCATTTGGCATGAAAGCGATGCTAGTGACTCCGAGGAAAAAAAGACTCTTCTCACGTGTGCCTAATGGCAACGTCCGACAAGGTACCAAACGAAACTCTAGATGATTTCTCTTTTGATGAACTTGGCGATGCATTCACGATTTACTTGATGACCACAAGAAAGTCATCGTAAATACAAACATGCCAAGGAAAAGATCAAAAGTTATGAAGTCAAAATTCAAAGACTTTCTTTATTGCTTGATAACATTAGAGACACTTCACCCACGGAAGTCACTGGTGAGGTATCTAAGCTTAAACTAAGCCTTCATGATGCTGAAGCACATATTGAACAACAACACAAGAAATCACTACTCTCAACACAATACTTGCTGAAGAAAAGAGTAGATACAAGATTTCTATGACTAAGATATATGGCTTGAATGCTAAGGTTACTGAACTGCAGGCTGTCTCCAAGAGATTAGAGACTAAGTTGGGAAAACAGGTTGCTCAAACCCAATCACATGAGACACACACACAGCACAATAGTCATCCACGTCATCCACCTACACATAACCATGCTTACATATACACACTTTCACAAACCACATGCATATAGAAATAACTATCATATGTCACAATATCATGCTACACATAGAAACAATCATCACCATGGTGCACAAAAACAACATCACCATCATCTCTATAGACATCATCACCATGCTATTTATATAGACAAAATCACTATGCCACTCCACATCACTCCTCCTCATAGTCATCATCACCATGCTAACTCTACATATCATCATATTACTCCTCATCACTCTACTTATAGACATCATCAGTATGCTCCTAATATAAATAGGAATGCTATGTGTCCTTATTGTGGTTTACATGGACACATCTCACCACAATAGAATTAGAAGATTAGTAGATATAAACATATGCATGGTTTCCGAAAACTAACTTTTCCGGACCCTCAAGAAATTGGGTACCAAAGGTCACATCTACTCTTGATGTAGGTGGACCTTCCCTCCTCAACTAAGAGTAAGTGGATTCTCGATAGTGGATGCTCGCGATATGACAGAAGACGCAAATCTTTTCATCACTATCGATGAAGAGAGAAGGATATGTATCCTTCGGCAACAACCTAAAAGTTATATTATAGGTAATAGTATTATTGGTCATCCTCCCTCTCCCGTAATAAAGGATGTCTGCCTAGTGACCGAGTTAAAGGATAACCTGTCAGCATTAGTCATCTGGCTAATCATGGATATGACATTAACTTTGGACAAATAAATATTTTATTTATGATAGGTCAACAGGAGACATCGCTTTTGAAGGGATAGAGAGGATAATATTTATATCTTCTATTTGTCTAGAGATACTAACAATGCAGGTAGATGCCTATATGCTCATAAGGATGAAAGATTAACACTAGCGTCTTGGTCACGCCAATATAGATACTATATCCAGGCTATCAACCAAGAAGCTAGTTAGAGGCTTGCCTGACATCACATTCAAAGGACACGGTATGTGCCGAATGTGAAATAAACAAGGCAACCAAGTCCATATTTCATTCCATTAACTCTGTAAGTACTACTAGACCCTTGCAACTACTTTATATGGATTTTTTTAGCCCTAGTAGAGTAGCCAGTCTTGGTGGAAAACTCTATGCTTTTGTTATTGATGATGACTTTTCTAGATTTACTTGGGTTTTCTTTCTTGCAAATAAAAGTGACGCTATTTTGGTTTTCAAGATTTTTGATAAGAAAGTTCAAAATGAAAAAGGCTACATGATTACTCGAATCGAAGTGATCATGGAGGCGAATTCGAAAATTCTGATTTTAAAATTTTTGTGATTAATGGTTTTGATCATAGTTTTCTTGTCCAAGAACTCCTCAACAAAATGGTGTTGTGGCAGAAGAATAGGACTTTTGGCGATATGGCTAGAGTCATGTTGAACAAGTTTTCACTTCCGAAATACTTTTGGGCTGAAGCTGTCAGTACAACATGCCACATTTTGAATAGGGTACTTATTCGTCCTATCACGAAGAAACACCCTATGAACTTTGGTTTAGAACCCTAAATGTTTCTTATTTTAGAGTTTTTGGTTGTAGATGTTTTATCCTTAACACCAAAGACAACTTAGGCAAATTTGATGCCAAAGCTGACGATGGTATTTTCCTTGGCTATGCTGCCAAGAGCAAGGGATATAGAGTTTTTAACAAACGCTCATTAATTATGGAAGAGTCTACAAATGTGACTTTTGATGAAGATAACAGTGCAGCAGCTACTCTTGATGATGATATTGAGCCATCAACTTCTACTCCAATGAATACCACAACCGAAACCAATTCTCTGGAGGGCTTGCCAAAGAAATTCTCTTTCAAGCCTTCACATCCAAAAATTTGGTAATAGGTGAAGTTTCACGTGGAGTAACTAATAGATCATCATTAAGAGATTCTATTGCTAGCACTGCCTTTATTTCACAAATTGAGCCGAAAAACATTTTAGAAGCTTTCAATGGTGAATTTTGGATTTCTGCTATGCAAGAGGAACTCAACCAATTCGAGAGGAGCCAAGTATGGGAACTCGTTCCTAGACCGGCCAATCACTCGATTATTGGTACTAAATGGGTTTTTAGAAACAAAGTAAATGAAGATGGTTCAGTTACACGCAACAAGCCGTCTAGCAGCCCAAGGATACAACCAAGAGGAAGGTATCGACTACGATGAGACGTATTCCTGTTGCTAGATTGGAATCCATTCAGATGCTTTGTGTATTTGCAAATTTTTAAAATTTCAAATTATTTCAAATGGATGTTAAAAGTGCTTTCTTGAATGGATTTATTAAGGAGGAAGTTTATGTAAAACAACCCCGTGGTTTTGAAAATCATAAATTTCCCGACCATGTGTTCAAGCTAAAGAAAGCGCTATATGGCCTCAAACAAGTCCCTAGAGCTTGGTATGAACGGCTAAGCAACTTCTTGCTTGAGAAAGGTTTTTCTAAAGGGAAAATTGGCACCACACTTTTCATAAAATCTTTCAAAAACACTATTCTTTTAGTACAAATATACGTAGATGATATTATATTTAGTTCTACTGATGAAACCCTCTGTCAAGATTTTGCCAAGTGTATGCAGACCGAGTTTGAGATGAGCATGATGGGGGAGCTCAACTACTTTCTTGGACTGCAACTCAAACAAATGTCAAATGGAACCTTCATCTGTTAGTCAAAGTATACAAAGGACATGCTGAAAAATTCGACCTTGACAACGTCAAACCCATCAGCACTCCAATGGCTACTACAACTAAACTTGAACCAGATGAAAGCGGCAAACCCGTAGATCAACGTAAGTATCGAGGTATGATAGGCAGTCTACTCTATTTAACTGCTAGTCGCCCTGATATTATGTTTAGCGTTTGCCTGTGTGCTAGATATCAAGCAAATCCTAAGGAATCACACATGACCGCTGTTAAGCGTATCTTTCGATACCTTAAGGGACGGTTACAGTGGGCCTATGGTATCCTAAGTCAACATCATTTGACCTCATTGGTTACTCTGATGCTGATTTTGCTGGATGCAAGGTCGATCGTAAAAGTACGAGCGACACGTGTCATTTATTAGGAAAGGCTTTAGTCTTTTGGTTTAGCAAGAAGCAATTCTGTCGCACTATCCACAACAGAAGCTGAATACATCGCAGCTGGGCATTGTTGTGCACAAATTCTGTGGATTAAGCAAACCCTTGAAGACTACAATTTGTCTTTCAGGCACATTCCAATCTTTTGTGACAACACTAGTGCTATAAATCTTACTAAGAATCCCATTTGTCACGCACGCACGAAGCACATTGAAATACGTCACCACTGTTTGCGTGATCATCAGCAAAATGGCACTATTAACTTAGAATTCATTGACACTGATCATCAGTTAGCAGTTTCTTTACAAAACCAATATCCGAAGAGCGCTTCAGTTTTCTTTGTCGTGAACTTGGAATTTTAGATGAAGCTATTTTAAATTAAAATCAACCTGCGTAAATATCGATTATATCGTGATTCTCTTATGATGAACTTGCTATGGGTACAAGCCGAAAGGGCCCTTCTGACAACAAGGCATAAAAGCCTAAGCGACACGGTGCACTAGTCCTCAGGACTACCGCTAGCTGGAACCGGCCCCTGCAGCTAACCCATGGCAGCTTCAAAATATTGAATTATGATATAATTCCTTGTTTATTACACGGTTTATTTTTATTTATAACTTGCTGAAATACTATAATTTTCAGTTTCACCTTGCTACTTCGTATTTACTATCTGTTATTCATTGTTTTATCACTTGGATCTTTTTTTATACTCATATTTATTCACGGGTTGCGGGAATTGATATCTCTTTTATATTTCGAATTGGCCGAACATCTTGAACTTCAAGAGCCTAACTCATGGGAAAAGCTTGTTGAAGCTCGATCGTTTTAATTTCCCGATGGGTCTTCACTTGAAAGCTTCAAGGACGACTTGTGTACACCTAACACACGTCCTCGTAAGCTTTTTACTACCAAAATTTATCGATTTAGTGACGGCCCGATCCGTCGCCAGTCCGACGGGAAATCCATTTAGCGACCGATCACTGACGGATATTGGCCAAAAAAATCCGTCGGCAATCAGCTCTCGCTAATAACTGTCCGTCGCTACGTAGTCGTCAAGACGGAGTAGCGACGGAATTTCGACTGCACAAAACGAAGCATTAGCGACGACTTGCCGACGGACTGTCATCCACTTCAAGTAGTAAACACTGAACTGTGTAGACCATAGCGTCGTAAAAGTCCGTCGGTAAACTGTCGTAATAGAGTATCGGAGTGTATCAATCCGTCGGAAGGCCGACGACATCCGTCGAAAATAGACGACGGATTAGGACGGTATACTGACGAACTATCCGTCGATCATTTTCTGGAAATGATTGACATTTCAGAACGATGGCGACGATAAGTAGTCGCGAAACCGTAGCAAGGTCGTCGAAAGGACGACTGATTAGTGACTGATTATCCGTCGCCATGGTACTGGAAATGCCAATCATTTCCAGAACCTGATCGACGAATATTCCGTCGCTATTCCGTCGAACTATTTTCCAACAGATTATACCGACGGATATTCCGTCGATAAACCGTCGCCAACTGGGAACATTTTCAAATCTCCAGTTGCGACGGATATGCCGTCGAAATGCAGTCGGAACTGCAAAAGTCCATCGATAAACGGTCACTAGTCCGTTGCTAACTGGTAATTTTTGAAAAAAAATGACAGCTCTTTCCCTGTTCGCAAAAATATGCATAAACCAAACCAATATAATGCACACCAATTATTCAAGAATCAAATAGACCAAATATATAATGCACAACCAATTATTCAAGAATCAAATAGACCGAATATATAATGCACACCAATTATCCAAGAATCACATAGACGAAATATGCACATACAAATTTAATGCACACCAAATCCAAGAATCATATAGACCAAACCCAATTAATATAAAATAGACATCAATTATACTGAAGAGTAACCTAATATCTGTCGTTATAATCCGATCATAGCACAAATATTCCAAAATCCCACAAATATTCCAAAATTCCCACAAATATTCCAAAATTTTCACAAATATTCCAAAACACATAGGAAAATCGACTTAGGCTCAGCAAAGACCGCAAGTCAGACGATGAATCCTCACAGCCAGGGATCATAGTTGCGCTGAGGCATGTAGTATTCTATAAGCCACTTTGCATACGAAGGCTCAATCTGGTTGAGATCTTCTGTAGGGACAGGAGGGTCGGTCCCGATGCTACTACTCTCTCTGGTGGCTCCTCCTTAACTTCAAGCTTGATCATCGGTTCTTCCTTGACCTCGACCTTTGGTAACACCTCCTCCTTAACAGTCACCGGCTCTTGTTTGATGACGGGACTTTCTCCGTATCGACCTCCAAGGGTTTCTTGCCTCGGCCCCTTCCTCGGCTAGCAGCACCACCTCGGGGAGTCTTGGGAGCCATCTCTGACAACAAAATTTACATATAGGGTAAAGAAATTTACCCAAATTATAAAAAAAAGTTTATCAAATTTTTTAGCCACATATGATATCCACCTCGGGGAGTCTTGGGAGCCTTCTCTCCTCCACCATGGCTCTGGACCCATCTGTTCCTCCTTACTTCCCTTCTTCTTATTTGACTCTCTCAGCCACATATGATATCCAGCTCAAGTGTAGAGTCGGAGGAGAAAACTGGGTATCATATGTGGCTGAGAGAGTCAAATAAAGAAGGAAAGTAGGGATGAGCTATTGGGGTATCCGCTGGTATAGGCCGGATGTACTTAGTATCTACTGTATCAGATTAGTATCTGTTTGGTATAGGATGTATCAGATAGGTATGGGCCGTATCGGTAATTGGTAGCGTCAGTTCCGATATGTATCGGTCGTATAGTTAGGATTCATATTGGCCTTATCGATTTGGTATCGTTCATATCCGATAGGTATCGGCCGTGTTGGATTAGTATAGACAATTTTGGATTAGTATCGTGAAAGGTTTAGTAACAACTGTACTTAGATTTCTCTCTTCTCGAGCTAGAATACCATTGCAAGAGAGTCACCATATCATGATTGGCCAATTACAGTAACACACATGCTTCCTTTTCAAACATGAAAAGCGAGATTGAAAAGGAAGCATATATGTTACTGTAATTGGCCAATCACGATTTGATGACTCTTTTGCAATGGTATTTTATCTCGAGAAGAGAGAAATCCAAGTACAGTTGTTACTAAACCTTCCACGATACTAATCCGAAATTGTCTATACTAATTATAAAACCCCTCAAATTAAATTTGTTTTTTATTTATTTATTATTTTTTTTTATTAATTGTTATTTTAACTAATAATTAATTAATGTTGATGATATATATATTTATATAAATATATGTATATATATATGTGGTTATATTCAACTGTGGTTGTGTGGTAATGTGTAACCTAATTAAAACTCTAGATAACTTAACTTTAAACAGAAGTTTAGTCCTAACCCTAATTTATTTTTTTAGTCTCTATTTAATTAAGAATGAATTTACATGTTTATATTTATATATATTATATATATTATATATATATTATATATATATATATATATATGCTTGATTTACTTAACCAAACCTTAACCCATTCCCTATCCATTGATTTTCGGTTACCACAAAGTGTGGATCTCATGTAACCGAATGATAATCTCTCCTTTCCTTCCATTTTTTCGGTCACACCACAACTTCTTCCCCCTCCATTTTTCTGGCTACCCGAGAACTTCCCTTCCCTCCTATCCTGGCCGGCGTGCGTTCAGCGAGGAGATCACCTCGTCCTCAGCGTTCAGGCCATCTCCGGCAGCGCCATCACCACCGTAGCGTAGCCCCGACTCTCTGAAGTCGACAGGTACGATCTCGAGCCTCTACGTGGCTCTGTCACGAGGATCCCCCTACAAAACCTAGAGCTTTAATTTTTATTTTTCTTTTCCTGCAAATAGTCATTGATTAATAATTTGTGTAAGGAAGAAATAATGATTTTTATTAGTATTTAATGTTTAATGATTGTTAATTTAGCATAGAATCAGAATAAATTGTAGAGAAATTGTTGTGAATTATTATGATTTTATCCATATTAATTCGTGAATGTGAAGTAATTATTTGGTGTTATGGCTGTGTGATTAATTAATTAAGGATAAATTGATAGTAATTTGTACCTAAATTATTAGCCTTTTGATAGGACACATTAGTATAGATTCTATATTAATTGTATCAGATTTTTATACAAATTATTCGTATTTATTAAGTATTTTAACTGATGTCAATAATGCTGTTTTTGTGTAAATTTCCACAGAATTATATATTCTGTTTTGATTTTTTTGAATTTAATCCATTAGGTATCACTCATTATGATCTATACATAAATTGTAGGTAATTATGTAATCTAATTACTGTTAAATTTTCAAGATTTAATAAATAGTTTAGATATTTTAATTATATTTTAAACTGTGAATTACTGATTCTAAATGACCAATTATTTCACTGTTTTGGATTTTTAATAATTAATTCATCAAGAATTAATTAATGAGTTTTATACAAAACTTGTAGATAATAATTATACCTATTTACTGTAAAATTTTCAAAATAGAATAATTATGTTTGGTATTTATTTGGCATTAAATCAGAGTTAAATTATTTGACTATGTAATTAGTGCAATACTAGTTTTGATTTATAATAAATAAATTATTATTGGTAATGCTCATAAATGTATAGTCACTGTTGGAAATGATATTTTCTGAGATTTATGAATTTTCACAATTTATTAGTGAATTCTTAACATTTAATTCTAATTACAATAGCTAAAATAGTAATTTCTATATATTAGTAGTTAAATGTTTTTAATTACTTATAAATTAGGTAATTAATATTAAAAATATTATTTACAGTGGGATTTCATGGAAAAGTGTTTTCTAACCAAATTTAGACTTGTCATTATTTATTAATTAGTATTTATAATTAATGAAAATTTGTGAATGCATGTGTTTCTTAATTGTTTAACTAATTAGTTATAAGTAATTTATTTATTATAAATTATTAATTGTATTAATAATTTCAGAATATAAAGTATAATAATAAGTGCTTCATACTTATTAATGTATATGATTATTCATAATTATTAGTAATGATTAGCTAGTAGTAATGGTTTGATATTAATTACCAATTAATTATCAATTAAATGTATAGTTAATTTGGGTAAATAGTAATGAATTAGGGTTAATGTTATTGTAGGATTATTCGTTTCTCGAAACTTGGACTCTTTACCAGACTCGAATTCTCAGCTATTGGACACAGGCAAGTACACCTTGCTTGACTTTACTATACAGTATTACTTTTGACCAGTTATTACAGTTGTGTGCACTCGTCACCATTTATGACTACCCTATGATAGTTAGTATAACTTGACACGTCTCAGACACGCATCACATATGAGTGAGTTGGGTGCAGAGATTTTGTGTTGATTGGCCATTAACATGTGATCTTGAGTTTGTAGCAGTGGTTAGTTACATTATATGTATGCCGTCTTGCATATTATTTGTACCGTGTATACGGTACATGTATTCATTGGGTGGGGAGAGTCTACTAGTGGTGTATGAGAAGTCTGTTTCCAATATACGCTGGATGCTCGTAGCCCCTCATTCTCAAACCGTAGAACGCTTGGTGGACGTTTCTTCTTCTTCTCCCCCTCTCATGTGCCACTAGAGATGTCTCAAAATGCATTTACACTTAGATGGTTAGAACACCTTTAATTGTGTACTACGTATTTCCTGTCCTTGTTTGGTTAAGGAATTACTTAGTAGCATATTTATTTAGTTACTTTTACTTTACTGCTCAGTATTATCTTGCATGTCATTTTTCCTGTGTATTTGTTATGTCCCTCTGAGGACCTGGTATCTTTTCCAGAGCTTGACGAGGATTCCTACCCGACTGATTACAGAGTAGCTGGATTAGACGACGACCTTGAGGTGAAGCCACAACCTTGATCCTTTGGAGGCTAGCTTTACCTTCTGATGTGGTTCTTTTCCTGTATTCAGTTATTTCCTACTTTCCATTTCATTTTATTCCAGATGTACTGTTCATGTTTGGTCTTTCTTTTGACATTTATTGTGACTCTGGGGACTCTCTTTGCAGTTATCTATTATTTGTTTCATGGATGAGACTAGATATTACCTGCCTGTGTTGTTATTATTATTAGTTTTACTTCAACGTACTACGACTAGTCATAGTCCATTAAATTGGGTTAACTATGTCTGATCGTACAGCTGGTATGCCACGTGTTCCCGATCCGATTATTTGGAACTGGGGCGTGACATGTTTTAGTGGTGGCCATGTAGGTCTATGAAATTTGTTTGGTTACGTTACTGTACCAGACAAGCCTGCAAATTAGGTTTAGAATATAGGATCTCATCCATACTTGATTATATCATTCTTGATTATCCTTGAACAAAATCTTTTGCATCTCGTTTGTTTCCGTCCTATTCTCAATTCCTTCTATCATATCTCTGCAAAATCATGAATTTGAGGAGTGGACGTACCGCTGCCGGTGGAGACAACCAGTCATCTGGTACTGATGAACAATCCGCAAGGGTAGTTCCAACTCACCCTTTGCTTCCAGGGCAGACGTCTCAGCCAGTTGGGGCACAACCGACTGGGGTACCACCACCTCCCCCACGGAACCCTCAGACACCATTTGGAGTGCCCCCGACTGTGCCACCAGACAGTCAGGCGCAGATGTTTCAGTTTATGCACATGATGATGCAAGAACAGACAAGAAGCAGCTGAGCAGAGGCGGAAGCTGCTGAGATGAGCATAGATTCCTGACAGCTATGGAGAAATGACAGCACCAGCACCTGCACCAGCTCCGACACAAGCTCCCGCGAGACCAGCGCGGGTAGGTTCAGTGAAGGACTACGTGCAGATGGACCCCAAACCTTACAAAGGGAATGAGACTCCGGAGGAGACCACTAATTGGATCGCCAGCACCAAGAAGCTACTGCAGGCATCTCAGTTGCCAGAAGATTTATGGATGACTGGCGTAAGAACTCAGTTGGAGGGGAATGCCCATCACTGGTGGGATTCTATGGAGCGTCAGTTGGGCACCCGTCAGTCGTGGGAACAGTTTCTGGAGTTCTTTGATAAGAGTACTTTCCTACTACTGTGAAGAATGCTTTATACAATCAGTTCCTGCACCTGGAGCAGGAAAACAAGACAGTGGATGAGTACGACTCGGAGTTTAGTCGTCTCAGCAAATATGGGGAGGTGCTGATCCCCAACGATCTGGAGAAAGCTAAGAGGTTCCACAACGGACTGAGACAGGAGTTATAACAATTTACCAGCACTCAGTCCCGAATCTCTTATTCTGAGGTACTGATGGAGGCCAGAATCCAAGAGTCAATTGTCAAGGGAAGGCAGCACCAGCAGAGGAGCCAGCAAGTACAGCAGAACGCAGCAAGGAGGTCCTATTCGACGATCTATGGGACATCAGCAGCATCAGAGGACTGACCCTATCATCGAAGGAGCTCCCAACTTGTCATTACTGTGGCAAGAAGGGACACTTGGAGAGAGAGTGCAGAAGGAGACTGGGTACTTGCTTAGCCTGTGGTTCGGGCCAGCATCAGGCTCGAGATTGCCCGGTTCGGGGAGCTATTGTGCCAGCAGGAGGACAGAAGCCTCCAGCATCAGGAGGTCAGCAGAGAGGACCTATACTCCCTTCCCAGTCAGCACAGTTTGAGAAGGCCAAGCAGCAGGCAGGAAACAAGAAGCAGGGTCGGATCTTTGCTCTCACTCAGGAAGAGGAAGAAGCAGTAGGAGAGGCTATTACAGGTACTATCTTAGTAGGTTCATTGCCTGCTACAGTATTATTTGATTCTGGTGCTACCTTGTCTTTCATATCATCTAGATTTGTAGCTGTGCATAGGATAGCTACTTCTACTATGCCTAAGAGTTGGATATTATTACTGGGGGGGTTTAGTACCTGTAAATAGTTCATGTAGAGCCTGTTCGGTAGTTATTGTGGCAGGGAGATGAGAGCTCGACTTTTGGTATTTTCTATGCCAACTTATGATGTAGTGCTGGGTATGGATTGACTTAGTCAATATCATGCGATATTGGACTGCCACAAGGGTTGTGCTATATTTAGACCGCCAGGCCAGCCGGAGTTTGAATTTCAGAGAGGAAGCATTGAGAAGGGAGTCTCTCAGTATCATGGAGCTTGCATGGCGATGGAGGTGGCCCCGCCACCGATCATTGATGAGTTTTCTGATGTCTTTCCTGATGATCTGCCGGGACTACCACCCGAGAGAGGTTGAGTTCACCATTGAGCTCATACCAGGAGCGACACCAATCTCTTCAAATGTCTATCGATTGGCGAAGAAGGAGCTGGATGAAATGCAGTTGCAAGAGTTACAAGACAAGGGATTTATCAGACCAAGTGCGTCACCATGGGGAGCCCCGGTCTTGTTTGTGCCAAAGAAAGATGGAACAGTTCGCATGTGCATTGATTATAGGGCTCTTAATGCTGTGACAATCAAGAACAAGTATTCCCTGCCCAGAATTGATGATCTATTTGACCAGCTGACAGGAGCACAGGTATTCTCGAAGATTGACCTGAGGTCGGGATACCATCAAGTGAAGGTACGAAAGAAGACATCCAGAAGACGGCATTCAGGACTCGGTATGGTCATTACGAGTTCTTAGTAATGCCCTTTGGTTTGACTAATGCACCTGCTGTGTTCATGAATTTAATGAACAGTATTCCATGAATTTCTTGATAAATTTGTCGTAGTATTTATCGACGACATTTTGGTGTATTCAAAGAACCATGAAGAGCATGAGGATCACTTGAGTAAGGTGCTGGGGTCTTGAGGCATCAGAAGTTATATGCGAAGCTGAGTAATTGTGAATTTTTCTAGATCACGTTTCATTTCTTGGACATGTTATCTCAGGGAAAGGCATAGAAGTGGATCCGACGAAGATATCAGCAGTGGATCATGGCCAACTCCAACCGATGTTTCGGAGTACGAAGTTTTTTGGGGCTTGCCGGATATTATCGGAGGTTCGTAGAGAATTTTGCAAGGATTACGGAGCCCATGACCAAGTTGACCCGCAAGGATCAGAAGTTCGATTGGATGGAAGATGCCAAGCTGCCTTTGATGAATTGAAGAGGCGCCTTACCACTGCACCAGTTTTGACTATTCCATCGGGACCAGGAGGTTTTGTCATCTATAGCGATGCATCCGGAAAGGGATTAGGATGCGTCTTGATGCAGCATAGGAAGGTAGTTGCATATGGTTCTCGGCAGTTGAGGACCCATGAGAAGAATTATCCCACGCACGACTTAGATCTTGCGGCAGTGATATTTGCCCTGAAGCTTTGGAGACATTATCTGTATGGAGAAATGGTGGAGGTATATACAGATCATAAAGAGCCTCAAGTATGTCTTTACTCAGAAAGATTTAAATTTGAGGCAGAGGCGTTGGCTTGAGTTGATGGCAGATTTTGATATAGAGTTACAGTACCATCCAGGGAAGGCTAATTCAGTAGCAGATGCATTGAGCTGGAAACCTATGGCGCACTTCTTGACATCACAAAAGGATTGCTATACGATTTAGAGAAGATGGGCATTGAAGTTGTTAGGCCTGGAGGAGTTGCACAATGATGAATATTCAGGTTCAGTCTTCATTAGTAGAGAGGATCAAGGCGACTTTACCCACAGATGCCAGATATCAGAGGCTTCGACAAGGACAGAGCAGGGACTACAGACTGGATTGAGGATTCACGAAGACGGGACCTTGAGGTGTGGAGATCGCCTCTATGTTCCTAATGGTAGATCAGCAGGAGCTAATAGAAGAGCTCATAGCTCGATTTATTATATTCATCCAGGTGGTACGAAGATGTACAGGAACCTGAGACAGTACTACTGGTGCATGCAATGAAACGTGAGATAGCACGTTTCGTGGCGAAGTGTTTGGTGTGTCAACAAGTCAAAGCTGAACATCAGAGATCCGCAGGATTGTTGCAACCGCTTCCGATACCTGAATGGAAGTGGGAGCACATCACGATGGATTTCGTTACGGGATTTCCAAGGAGCCCAGCTGGACGAGATACAGTTTGGGTGATTATGGACAGATTATCGAAGTCTGTCCATTTCATACCATTTCGAGTGGGGCAATCTACAGAGGTATTGGCAGATTTGTATATGAAGAAGATAGTACGATTACACGAGTACCAGTCAGTATAGTCCTGATCGAGATACAAGATTAACATCACACTTCTGGAAGAGCATGCAGGAAAGTCTGGGCACAAGACTGAAGTTCATCACAGCTTATCACCCTCAGACGGACTGGCAGTCAGAGCGTACCATTCAGACGTTGGAGGACATGTTGAGAGCTTGTAAGTTGGACTTTGGTGGATCCTGGGAGGATCACTTGCATCTGGTGGAGTTTTCTTACAACAATAGCTACCAGGCAAGTATCCAGATTGCCCCTTTTGAGGCTCTGTACGGAAGAAAGTGTCGATCGCCATGTTGGGGTGATGTAGGCAAGAGACAGATATTGGGACCAAAGTTGGTGACTCGTACAGTAGATACAGTCAAGAAGATTCAGGGGCATCTTCGAGCAGCACATGACCGACAGAAGCAGTGGGCAGACACTCATAGGCGACCTCTCGAGTTCAAGGAAGGAGATCATGTGTTCTTGAGAATTTCCCCGACTAGAGGTACAATCAGATTTGGAGTCAGAGAAAGCTCAGCCCAAGGTACATCGGACCATTCGATGTGTTGGAGAAAGTTGGCGAGGTTGCATACAGATTGGCACTCCCGCAGTCATTGGAAGGCGTCCATGACGTATTTTATGTCTCCCAGTTGAGGAAGTATGTGGCAGACCCTAACCACGTACTAGATCATTCAGAGATCACCGTGGGACCGACCTTGTCCTACGAGGAGCAGCCTGTGGAGATCCTAGACCGCAGAGAGAAGGTGTTGAAGGGAAAGACCATTCGACTAGTCCGAGTTGCGTGGAAACACCATTCTCCGGGCGATCGACTTGGGAGCGGAGGATTCTATTCTGGAGCGTTTTCCATACCTTCGTGAGGCGACTGTATGATTTAATTCTGCAAGTAATCATTTTCTAGAATATGCTTATTTTTAGTCTGTAAAAATTTCTTAGGTTTAGAATTGTGATTTTGTGTGCCAATGTTGTGTGTTAGATCAATTCCCGAGCATTCTATAATTCCAAATTGTTTTAATTTCGAGGACGAATTCTAATAAGTTGGGTAGAATGTAAAACCCCTCAAATTAAATTTGTTTTTTTATTTATTTATTATTTTTATTTTTATTAATTGTTATTTAACTAATAATTAATTGTTGATGATATATAGTAATATATGTATATAAATATATGTATATTATATGTGGTTATATTCAACTGTGGATGTGTGGTAATGTGTAACCTAATTAAAACTCTAGATAACTTAACTTTAAACCCAAGTTTAGTCCTAACCCTAATTATTTTTTAGTCTCTATTTAATTAAGAATGAATTATATGTTTATATATATTATAATGCTTGATTTACTTAACCAAACCTTAACCCATTCCCTACCCATTGATTTTCGGTTACCACAAGTGTGGATCTCATGTAACCGAATGATAATCTCTCCTTCCCTTCCATTTTTTCGGCCACACCACAACTTCTTCCCCCTCCTTTTTCCCGTACCCGAGAACTTCCCTTCCCTCCTATCCCGGCCGGCGTGCGTTCAGCGAGGAGATCACCTCGTCCTCGGCGTTCAGGCCATCTCCGGCAGCGCCATCACCACCGTAGCGTAGCCCCGACTCCCGACAGTCGGCAGGTATGATCTCGAGCCTCTACGTGGCTCTGTCACGAGGATATCCCCCTACAAAACCTAGAGCATTAATTTCTATATTTTCTTTTCCTGCAAATAGTCATTGATTAATAATTTGTATAAGGAAGAAATAATGATTTTTATTAGTATTATTAATGTTTAATGATTGTTAATTTAGCGTAGAATCAGAAATAAATTGTAGAGAAATTGTTGTGAATTATTATGATTTTATCCATATTAATTCGTGAATGTGAAGTAATTATTTGGTGTGATTATGGCTGTGTGATTAATTAATTAAGGATAAATTGATAGTAATTTGTACCTAAATTATTAGCCTATTGATAGGACACATTAGTATAGATTCTATATTAATTGTATCAGATTTTTATACAAATTATTCGTATTTATTAAGTATTTTAACTGATGTCAATAATGCTATTTTTGTGTAAATTCCACAGAATTATATATTCTGTTTTGATTTTTTTGAATTTAATCCATTAGGTATCACTCATTATTATCTATACATAAATTGTAGGTATTATGTAATCTAATTACTGTTAAATTTTCAAGATTTAATAATAGTTTAGATATTTTAATTATTTTTAAACTGTGAATTACTGATTCTAAATGACCAATTATTTACACTGTTTGGATTTTTAATAATTAATTCATCAAGAATTAATTAATGAGTTTTATACAAAACTTGTAGATAATAATTATACCTATTTACTGTAAAATTTTCAAAATAGAATAATTATGTTTGGTATTTATTTGGCATTAAATCAGAGTTAAATATATTTGACTATGTAATTAGTGCAATACTAGTTTTGATTTATAATAAATATAATTATTATTGGTAATGCTCATAAATGTATAGTCACTGTTGGATGATATTTTCTGAGATTTATGAATTTTCACAATTTATTAGTGAATTCTTAACATTTAATTCTAATTACAATAGCTAAAATAGTAATTTCTATATATTAGTAGTTAAATGTTTTTAATTACTTATAAATTAGGTAATTAATATTAAAATATTATTTACAGTGGGATTTCATGGAAAAGTGTTTTCTAACCAAATTTAGACTTGTCATTATTTATTAATTAGTATTTATAATTAATGGAAATTTGTGAATGCATGTGTTTTTAATTGTTTAACTAATTAGTTATAAGTAATTTATTTATTATTAAATTATTAATTGTATTAATAATTTCAGAATATAAAAGTATAATAATAAGTGCTTCATACTTATTAAGTATATGATTATTCATAATTATTAGTAATGATTAGCTAGTAGTAATGGTTTGATATTAATTACCAATTAATTATCAATTAAATGTATAGTTAATTTGGGTAAATAGTAATGAATTAGGGTTAATGTTATTGTAGGATTATCGTTTCTCGGAACTTGGACTCTTTACCAGACTCGGATTCTCAGCTATTGGACACAGGCAAGTACACCTTGCTTGACTTTACTATGCAGTATTACTTTTGACCAGTTATTACAGTTTGTGCACTCGTCACCATTTATGACTACCCTATGAATAGTTTATACTTGACACGTCTCAGACACGCATCACATATGAGTGAGTTGAGTGCAGAGATTTTGTGTTGATTGGCCATTAACATGTGATCTTGAGTTTGTAGCAGTGGTTAGTTACATTATGTATATTGCCGTCTTGTATATTATTTGTACCGTGTTACGGTACATGTATTCATTGGGTGGGGAGAGTCTACTAGTGGTGTATGAGAAGTCTGTTTCCAATGTACGCTGGATGCTCGTAGCCCCTCGTTCTCAAACCGTAGAACGCTTGGTGGACGTTTCTTCTTCTTCTCCCCCTCTCATGTGCCACTAGAGATGTCTCAAATGCATTTACACTTAGATGGTTAGAACACCTTTAATTGTGTACTACGTATTTCCTGTCCTTGTTTGGTTAAGGAATTACTTAGTAGCATATTTATTTAGTTACTTTTACTTTACTGCTCAGTATTATCTTACATGTCATTTTTCCTGTGTATTTGTTATGTCCCTCTGAGGACCTGGTATCTTTTCCAGAGCTTGACGAGGATTCCTACCCCTGATTACGGAGTAGCTGGATTAGACGACGACCTTGAGGTGGAGCCACAGCCTTGATCCTTTAGAGGCTAGCTTTACCTTCTGATGTGGGTTCATTTCATGTATTCAGTTATTTCCTACTTTCCATTTCATTTCATTCCAGATGTACTATTCAGTGTTTGGTCTTTCTTTTGACATTTATTGTGACTCTGGGGACTCTCTTTGCAGTTATCTATTATTTGTTTCATGGATGAGACTAGATATTACCTGTCTGTGTTGTTATTATTATTTTTACTTCAGCGTACTACGACTAGTCATAGTCCATTAAATTGGGTTAACTATGTCTGATCGTACAGCTGGCATGCCACGTGTTCCCGATCCGATTATTTGGAACTGGGGCGTGACACTAATCCAACGCTGTAATGCCTGTAGTTCGTATTACGTATGTTGGAATATGTGTACGTATTTGTTCTTGTATTGTATCGCTCTTAGCTTGGCCCGGTTTATTTTGGGTTGGTTCGGCTAGACTTGGGTTGCCTTGGTTCATCATGAACCAAAGGGAGAACCCCTACCTACCACCACCATCATCCTTTATTAACCCACTCCTTTATTCTCTCTCTTCATTTACTTCTTCTTCTCCACCATTATTTCTTCAACCACCAGAAGAGTGAGAGGGAGAAGCTTAGGCAAGTGAATCTTGCTTCATGGAGGAACTCAAGATTTATTGTTCCAATTTCTTCCTTGCAACATTCTAAGACACTTTAGTGCTTGGCATTTTCAATTTCTATGGCTAAATTCTTCTAGATCTAAGATTATAGTATTTTCGGATTTCTTGAGTTTTGATCTATTTAACTTTATTATTTCCAAGTTTTGATGGTTCCATGTTGTAGAGAATTTCGTTCTACCCCATTTTGACCTATGGAAGTCCAAATTTGGACTTCCGTTGAAGGTTTTATGGAGCTTGGAAGCTACGGATTCTATGGCCATCTTTCTCAGATTTTCTGAGAAGATGGGTACCCATTCATTCAGGCGCATAGATGGGTACCCACTTACCCAGGCGCATGAGATTCATTTCCCTCAGGCGCATAGATGGGTATCCACTTACCCAGCGTTTGAGATTTATTTCATTCTGGCGCATTTCATTCAGGCGCATAGATGGGTACCCACTTAACCAGGCGCATGAGATTCATTTCCCTCAGGCGCATAGATGGGTACCCACTTACCCAGCGCATGAGATTCATTTTGTTCAGGCGCATAGATGGGTACCCACTTACCCAGCGCATGAGATTCATTTCATTATGGCGCATTTCATTCAGGCGCATAGATGGGTACCCACTTACCCAGCGCATGAGATTCATTTCATTCTGGCGCATTTCATTCAGGCGCATAGATGGTTACCGACTTAGCCCAGCGCATGAGATTTATTTATTCAGGCGCATAGATGGGTACCCACTTACCCCGGCGTATTTCATTCAGGCGCATAGATGGGTACCCACTTACCCAGGCGCATGAGATTCATTTCCCTCAGGCGCATAGATGGATACCCACTTACTCAGGCGCATAGATGGGTACCCACTTACCCAGGCGCATGAGATTCATTTCCCTCAGGCGCATAGATGGGTACCCACTTTCTGCCGTATGAACCCCCAATTCATCCTTGGCCGTATAGTATCTAATTGGGTTGTTTTCTTATCATATTTGGCTGATTTAGGGCCAGAATTTCTCCCAACTCCCAACATGAAATTGTAGATCTTTTCCTTGGCTTCCGGAATATGTTACTAACTATTTATGCAAGTTTTCTCATTCATAATGAGGTAAGGATAAAACACGATAGTGGCCCGTCGTGGCGCACTCTTGATAAGTTACCCAGACATGATACACCTCGATATGTCGTTACGACAACTAGCACAACATGACAAGTATGAAAGACCTGGACACCATGGACGATTGTGTTTATACAAATAAACTGATACTGTCTTGCATCATGTCTAGAATGGGGATCCCTGAGTACCACGGTCAGGGGTACCTACTGAAATTGACTAAGGCTAATTAACTAGAATGATTCATTAGTCATGAAGAGATTCCTAGCTACAGGCAATCCCGTTATCTGGGCGCATTAAGTGGACTTGTAGCCTACCGACGAGTAGGGCACATTTCCAGCACACAGTCATGTGGTGCACCCTTCATAAACGGACATTCGACCCGGATAACCGGATGGTCTGCAGGGCTTGTGGCTGTTGGGATAATCTCGTTGCATCTTGCTAGTAACTAGGCCTGTGATAACCCTAGTTAGTTAAAAGTATCAAGCCGTACTCTTAATTGGCCGTGATTGATTGGATGGAGTTTATTTCAGCTTAGCCTTATCCTGATCCTGTGCAAGATTATGACATGACATGATTATTGATGCTTGCCTTAACAATAACGATCAGGGGTCCAGTTCTGTTCAGGCGAAGGGTTACAACCCCGGTCCTTGTTTGGTTTAAGGGTTGTAACCTGGCTCCCAGAGCAGTTCTGTGTCCTCTCTTCGTTTATTGTCTTATTGCAACTCTATGCCATGCTCGTCATGTTCTTTACCTTATTTCAATACCATGATCAATTATGCTGGCCTTAGCAATAAAGATCGGGGGTCCAGTTCTGTTCAGGCGAAGGGTTACAACCCCGGTCCTTGTTTGGTTTAAGGGTTGTAACCTGGCTCCTGGAGTAGTTCTGTGTCCTCTCTTCGTTTATTGTCTTCACTATACCAATAGTATTGAGACGGGTTTCTATTCAAGTGAAGGGTTACCACCCGGTCCTTGTTTGGTTTAAGGGTTGTGACCTGGATACTTGAATGGTTTCCTCGTACTCAATTTACTGTTGTTATCTCTATTATTATCAGTTCTTTGTTTATTATTTATTCTTAATATTCTATTGTGATATGCTGGCTTTAGTTCCTAAGTGAAGCCCCCTTTGTGGCACTTGCTCTTTCTGGGGTCTGATCCAGCTGGTTTTGTATGGCCAGATATCAGAGCAGCACCAGAGGATCCACCTACCGTCCAGCCAGATGGTGACCACCAGGCGTAACCCTGGCAACGAGTGGATTTCTTTTGTCCTCCCACTTTATTGTAAAAATTATTCTTTTGAGGCGTTTAGCCGGCGAGCACGTGTTAGCTCGTATTGCATCTTTATTTACTGTCTGCCTACGGGCTGTAACATGATTGACAAATCCTAGGGTTGATCATGTATGACTGAACTCTTGCTAGTCTTAACATTTTGTACGACTAGCTTCATGATCATCCAATATGTAATGTATGGGACGCCTTGCTATTATATATTTGGTGCTCTGACATCTTGTAACTATTATTGCTTGCTTGAGATTGAGACAATAGGCTTGTTCATGACCATAGGAGACTGTTGGCTTGTAGTTAAACCCTCATGTATCTAGACAGCCGTGACCGTATAGCGAGTTGGGTTGCACTTCAATATACGTAGCTGGCTATGTACACCCCCGCTCTCCAGTATTCTGGTTCTGGGGTGTTACATGGTTTTTAGTGGTGGCCCATGTAGGTCTTGTAAATCAATATATGTGAGGGTTTACCGAATAGATGTCTCAATCAATACTCGCCCTTGATCTCTGCTCGTATCTTCAAATCCCTGAGAAATCTTGGCCTGATCACATGCTTGTAACGTTGATCTGTCCTGGTCCTTCCTTATTGTTTCCTATGTCGTCTTCTTCAGCGGCATTGTTCCTGGACCTGCCGATCAGCAAGGCGAAGCACCTCCCACGGACCAGCAACAACCTGGGGATCAAGCCCAGCATTCAGGAGTAGCCTCCAGAGTCATGCCTTCTGAAGGAGAGCCACCAGTTCAGCCCGTCCAGCCTGTAGAGCCTGATGATGGCACTTTGGTGGGTCTTATCAGGTCCCTATTAGCTTCCCAGGTTCGTCGCGGAGATGCCTTGCACCAGGCGGTGGCAGATGCCTTGACCAGAGGAGGTCATCAGGGTAATAGCACGGCCAACAGCTTCAAGCGCTTGAACCCTCCCTTCTTCGACGGTAGTGAAGATGCTATCGCAGCAGATGCTTGGCTTCGGGATACCGAGGTGATTCTAGAAGCAGCCAGGACCCCAGAGATCGAGAAGGTGGCCGTGGTGCGCCTGCAGTTGTTGGATCTTGCCCGTAGCTGGTGGGCAGCGCAGGCCGAAGGATTAGTGGCCCCTATTTCATGGGCAGTATTCAGAGAGAGATTTCAGACCAATTATTTTGATGCTGTAGCTCGGTATGATCTACAGACGAGGTTCACCAACCTGAAGCAAGGAGGCAGAACGGTCGACGGATATGCGGCCGAGTTTTCCAGACTCAGTCGGTTTGCTCCCACCTTGGTGGCAACCGAGTATGATAGAGCCCAGCGGTTCCAGCAGGGACTCCACCTAGAGATTTATTGGCGGTAGAGCAGTTTGAGCATCAGACTTTCGATACAGTGTTGAGAGCAGCCCGGAGGCATGAGTATACCTCCCAGAGGATTGTGGATAGGACTGGGGGTTGGAAGCGATCCCACAGCCAGATGAATCAGTCTTCAGCACCGGCCCCGGCAGCCAGGGCTTTGTCCATTGGAGCTCCGAGGCGGGCGGCCTCAATGACGTCGGTTCAGCATTCAGCCCCGACGTACCCTCAGCAGCAGAAGCAGAAGCAGTCTTCCGCAGTGGGATGTTCACACTATGGGAAGCCAGGGCATGTGGTGTCCGAGTGTCGTAGAGCACAGGGTTTATGCTTGGCTTGTGGTGCCCCAGACCATAGGATTGGGAACTGTCTGAACAGGGGAAGTTCATCCTCAGCCCTTACTAGTCCTTCAGTTAGAGGACCAGCACCAGTCCAGTAGCAGCAGCAGTTACAGTACCCGTTCTCGAGGCCATTGCCGATGCAGGCCCAGGCGTTCCAGCAGCAGAGGCCGCAGCAGTATGCCCAAGCCCAAGCCCTGATCTAGAGCAGGCAGAGGAATTTTCAGCAGAGGGGACCCGCACCCAGAGGACATGGTCAAGTGCTGGCTTTGACCATGGGAGAAGAAGGAATAGCACCAGGTGAGGTAGTGGCAAGTATTATTCTCGTCAACACCTTTCCAGCTTCAGTATTATTTGACTCGGGTGCATCGCATTCATTTATGTCTGCACGATTTGCGACAAGGATAGGACTGGAGCCCGAGTCATTATCAGTAAGGCTCAATATACTTACTGGTAATGGACTTATGGGAGTAGATAGAGTGTTTTCCTCGTGTCGGATCGTAGTTAGCGGTAGAAAATTCCCCGCTAGATTGATAGAGTTTCCGATGGCCGATTATGATGTGGTCTTAGGGATGGATTGGTTGAGGGACCAGTATGCTAGGATAGACTGCCACATTGGCAGAGTTGTTTTTAGCATTCCAGGCGAGCCAGAGTTTTCCTTCTTTCGATGCGAAGTTGAACCTTCTCCTCCAGTATTGCGGATGGCAGTAGCAGCAGTGCAGTTACCCCGAATAGTAGAAGAGTTTTCAGATGTTTTTCTAGAAGAGCTTCCAGGGATGCCGCCAGAGCGAGAGATCGAGTTCGCTATCGACTTGATTCCCGGGACAGCCCCAGTGTCAGAGAGAGTCTACAGGATGGCGCCGTCAGAGCTAGAGATATTGTACAAGATGATTGAAGAACTCAGAACCAAGGGATTCATTCGTGCTAGTGGATCGCCTTGGGGAGCCCCGATGCTTCTTGTGAAAAAGAAGGATGGTACGTCCAGATTATGTGTAGATTATCGTACCTTGAACTCAGTGACAATCAAGAACAGATACCCTCTCCCGAGGATAGATGACTTATTTGATCAACTCCAAGGGGCAGCAGTATTTTCGAAGATTGACTTGCGGTCAGGATACCACCAGATCAGAGTCAGAGAGCAGGACATCCCGAAGACAGCATTTAGATCGAGATATGGGCATTGGGAGTTCCTTGTGATGCCATTTGGAGCAACCAATGCGCCGGCAGTATTCATGGACCTCATGAATCGTATCTTTATGCCTTATTTGGATCAGTTTGTGATTGTGTTCCTAGACGACATCCTGGTCTACAGTAAGAGCGAGGCAGAGCATGAGCAGCATCTCAGAATTGTCCTCCAGATTCTTCGAAAGCACCAGTTGTATGCCAAGTTTAGTAAATGCGAGTTCTGGCTCGATCGCATTTCATACTTGGGTCATATCATCACCAGAGGGGGAGTAGAAGTGGACCCCCAGAAGATCGTGGCTATCGAAACATGGCCAGTGCCCAGCACAGTTGCAGAAGTTCGCAGTTTTCTTGGATTGGCCGGCTACTACCGGCGATTTATTTCAGACTTTGCTCGGATTTCTGCGCCATTGACCCAGTTGACCCGCAAGGATGTGCAGTTTGCTTGGACAGCAGAGTGCCAGGATTCTTTTGAAAAGTTGAAGCGAGGCTTGATGACGACACCCATTCTTACACTTCCAGATGGAACCGGGGGATTCTCAGTGTATTGTGATGCTTCAGGAAGAGGCTTAGGATGTGTCCTGATGCAGCATGGGAAGGTAATAGCTTATGCGTCACGACAACTTCGTGATCATGAGAGGAATTACCCAACCCATGACTTGGAGCTGGCAGCAGTGGTGTTTGCACTTAAGTTGTGGAGGCACTACTTGTATGGAGAAAGGGTGGAGATCTTCACCGACCACAAGACCCTGAAGTATGTTTTCACCCAGAAAGAACTTAACATGCGTCAGAGGAGATGGCTAGAGCTACTAGTAGATTATGATGTCAACCTGTAGTATCATCCCGGGAAGGCCAACGTCGTTGCAGATGCATTGAGCAGGAGAGCCGGAGTTTATTTCCTAACAGCGCAACCAGAGCTGTTAGCCGATCTTCAGAAGATGTGAATAGAAGTTGTCCTTCCTACCAATGTGGCATTGATGGCCAGCATGCAAGTTCAGTCCACCATAGTCGAGAGGATCCGGATGGCGCAGCCAGCAGATTCTAAGCTTCAGCGACTCAGAGTAGAGTGTGAGGCAGGACGAAGACCAGAGTTATGCATCCATGAAGATGGTACACTTCGATATAGTAAGCGTCTTTGTGTACCCAGTGGAGATATCAGACATGAGATCATGACAGAGGCTCACAGTTCGCAGTATTCCATTCATCCCGGTGGCACGAAGATGTACCGTGATATTCGCCAGCACTTTTGGTGGAATGGCATGAAGAGGGAGATAGCCCGGTTTGTCTCTCGTTGTTTAGTCTGCCAACAAGTTAACGCTGAACATCAGAGACCAGCTGGACTACTTCAACCATTGCCAATTCCAGAATGGAAATGGGAGCATATAACCATAGATTTTGTGACCGGATTGCCTAGATCCCCGGCAGGCAGAGACGCTATTTGGGTTGTCATAGACAGGCTCACGAAGGTAGCTCACTTTCTTCCATTTAGAATTGGTTAGTCGACGGCTCAGCTAGCGGAGATGTATCTCCGGCAGGTTATCAGATTGCACGATGTACCAGTCAGTATCACCTCGGATAGAGATTCCAGATTTACGTCGCACTTTTGACGCAGCTTGTAAGAGAGTTTAGGGACTCGCCTCCAGTTTAGCTTAGCGTATCACCCGCAGACAGATGGAAAGTCAGAGCGTACCATACAAACCTTGGAAGATATATTGAGATCTTGTACGCTCGACTTCGGTGGTTCATGGGAAGATCACCTGCACCTAGTAGAGTTCTCGTACAACAACAGTTTCCAAGCTAGTATCCAGATGGCCCCGTTCGAGGCACTGTATGGTAGGAAATGCTGATCCCCGCTAGCATGGGACGATGTCGGAGAGAGGCAGATGCTCGGTCCAGAAATAATTGCTCAGACCGTTGAGGTGGTCAGGAGAGCCAGAGACCATCTTCGAGTTGCACAAGATCGCCAGCGTCATTGGGCCGATTCTCATCGACGCCCTCTTGAATTTTCTGTCGGTGACCATGTATTCCTGAGGATTTTGCCTAACCGTGGTGTCATTCGTTTTGGCGTACGGGGAAAGCTTAGTCCTAGGTATATAGGGCCATTTGACATTCTGGAGCGAGTAGGAGATGTATCATATCATCTCGCTCTTCCACCATCGCTACGTGAGGTGCATGACATATTCCATGTATCCCAACTGCGACGGTATATCCCGGACCTGAGCCACATTCTGGATCATTCGGAATTGGTTGTAGGTACCAACCTTTCATATGAGGAGAGGCCCTTGTCTATATTAGACCGAAGAGAGAAGACACTCAAGAACAAGACTATCAAGTTAGTCCGAGTTGCTTGGGGTCATCACTCTTTGGGTGAGTCAACGTGGGAGCGTGAGGATGATATCCGATCGCGATATCCCGACCTGTTTGACTCGTAAGGTATAATGTCTTTCTTATACCTTATGCTTTCAATTCCTTGCTTGAGTAAATGACTGCATGATAGCTGTTTGTTATAACTTACGAATAGTATAGCTTGTCCTTGCAATTCTAGCCTCTTGATTAAATTCCGAGGACGAAATTCATTTAAGGTGGGTAGAGTTGTAATGCCTGTAGTTCGTATTACGTATCTTGGAATACGTGTACGTATTTGTTCTTGTATTGTATCGCTCTTAGCTTGGCCCGGTTTATTTTCGGTTGGTTTGGCTAGACTTGGGTTGCCTTGGTTCATCATGAACCAAAGGGAGAACCCCTACCTACCACCACCATCATCCTTTATTAACCCACTCCTTTATTCTCTCTCTTCATTTACTTCTTCTTCTCCACCATTATTTCTTCAACCACCAGGAGAGTGAGAGGGAGAAGCTTAGGCAAGTGAATCTTGCTTCATGGAGGAACTCAAGATTTATTGTTCCAATTTCTTCCTTGCAACATTCTAAGACACTTTAGTGCTTGGCATTTTCAATTTCCATGGCTAAATTCTTCTAGATCTAAGATTATAGTATTTTCGGATTTCTTGGGTTTTGATTTATTTAACTTTATTATTTCCAAGTTTTGATGGTTCCATGTTGTAGAGAATTTCGTTCTATCCCATTTTGACCTATGGAAGTCCAAATTTGGACTTCCGGTGAAGGTTTTATGGAGCTTGGAAGCTTTGGATTCCATGGCCATCTTTTTCAGATTTTTTGAGAAGATGGGTACCCATTCATTCAGGCGCATAGATGGGTACCCAGTTACCCAGGCGCATGAGATTCATTTCCCTCAGGCGCATAGATGGGTACCCACTTACCCAGCGTATGAGATTTATTTCATTCTGGCACATTTCATTCAGGCGCATAGATGGGTACCCACTTACCCAGGCGCATGAGATTCATTTCTCTCAGGCGCATAGATGGGTACCCACTTACCCAGCGCATGAGATTCATTTTATTCAGGCGCATAGATGGGTACCCACTTACCCAGCGCATGAGATTCATTTCATTCTGGCGCATTTCATTCAGGCGCATAGATGGGTACCCACTTATCCAGCGCATGAGATTCATTTTATTCTGGCGCATTTCATTCAGGCGCATAGATGGGTACCCACTTACTCCAGCGCATGAGATTCATTTTATTCAGGCGCATAGATGGGTACCCACTTACCCGGCGCATTTCATCCAGGCGTATAGATGGGTACCCACTTACCCAAGCGCATGAGATTCATTTCCCTTAGGCGCATAGATGGATACCCACTTACTCAGGCGCATAGATGGGTACCCACTTACCCAGGCGCATGAGATTTATTTCCCTCAGGCGCATAGATGGGTACCCACTTACTGCCGCATGAACCCCCAATTCACCCTTGGCCGTATAGTATCTAATTCGGTTGTTTTCTTGTAATATTTGGCTGATTTAGGGCCAGAATTTCTTCCAACTCCCAACATGAAATTGTAGATCTTTTCCTAGGCTTCCGGAATATGTTACTAACTATTTATGCAAGTTTTCTCATTCATAATGAGGTAAGGATAAAATACGATAGTGGCCCGTCGTGGCACACTCTTGATAAGTAACCCAGACATGATACACCTCGATATGTCGTTACGACAGCTAGCACAACATGACAAGTATGAAAGACCTGGACACCGTGGACGATTGTGTTTGTACAAATAAACTGATACTGTCTTGCATCATGTCTAGGATGGGGATCCCTGAGTACCACGGTCAGGGGTACCTACTGAAATTGACTAAGGCTAATTAACTAGAATGATTCATTAGTCATGAAGAGATTCCCAGCTACAGGCAATCCCGTTATCTGGGCGCATTAAGTGGACTTGTAGCCTACCGACGAGTAGGGCACATTTCCAGCACACAGTCATGTGGTACACCCTTCATAAACGGACATTCGACCCGGATAACCGGATGGTCTGCAGGGCTTGTGGCTGTTGGGATAATCTCGTTGCATCTTGCTAGTAACTAGGCCTGTGATAACCCTAGTTAGTTAAAAGTATCAAGCCGTACTCTTAATTGGCCGTGATTGATTGGATGAAGTTTATTTCAGCTTAGCCTTATCCTGATCCTGTGCAAGATTATGACATGACATGATTATTGATGCTTGCCTTAACAATAACGATCAGGGGTCCAGTTCTGTTCAGGCGAAGGGTTACAACCCCGGTCCTTGTTTGGTTTAAGGGTTGTAAACTGGCTCCCGGAGCAGTTCTGTGTCCTCTCTTCGTTTATTGTCTTATTGCAACTCTATGCCATGCTCGTCATGTTCTTTACCTTATTTCAATACCATGATCAATTATGCTGGCCTTAGCAATAAAGATCGGAGGTCCAGTTCTGTTCAGGCGAAGGGTTACAACCCTGGTCCTTGTTTGGTTTAAGGGTTGTAACCTGGCTCCCGGAGCAGTTCTGTGTCATCTCTTCGTTTATTGTCTTCACTATACCAATAGTATTGAGACGGGTTTCTATTCAAGTGAAGGGTTACCACCCCGGTCCTTGTTTGGTTTAAGGGTTGTGACCTGGCTACTTGAATGGTTTCCTCGTACTCAGTTTACTGTTGTTATCTCTATTATTATCAGTTCTTTGTTTATTATTTATTCTTAATATTCTATTGTGATATGCTGGCTTTAGTTCCTAAGTGAAGCCTCCTTTGTGGCACTTGCTTTTTCTGGGGTCTGACCCAGCTGGTTTTGTATGGCCAGATATCGGAGCAGCACCAGAGGATCCACCTACCTTCCAGCCAGATGGTGACCACCAGGCGTAACCCTGGCAACGAGTGGATTTCTTTTTGTCCTCCCACTTTATTATAAAAATTATTCTTTTGAGGCGTTTAGCCGGCGAGCACGTGTTAGCTCGTATTGCATCTTTATTTACTGTCTGCCTACGGGCTGTAACATAATTGACAAATCCTAGGGTTGATCATGTATGACTGAACTCTTGCTAGTCTTAATATTTTGTACGACTAGCTTCATGATCATCCAATATGTAATATATGGGACGCCTTGCTATTATATATTTGGTGCTCTGACATCTTGTAACTATTATTGCTTGCTTGAGATTGAGACAATAGGCTTGTTCATGACCATAGGAGACTGTTGGCTTGTAGTTAAATCCTCATGTATCTAGACAGCCGTGACCGTATAGCGAGGTCGGTTGCACTTCAATATACGTAGCTGGCTATGTACGCCCCCGCTCTCCAGTATTCTGGTTCTGGGGCGTTACAAACACGGCCGATACCTATCGGATATGACCGATACCAAATCGATAAGGCCAATATGAATCCTAGCTATACGACCGATACATATCGGAACGGACGATACCAATTACCGATACGGCCCATACCAAAATGATAGATCGATACTAATCCGATACGGTCAATACTTATAAGTACCTACGATCCAGGAGGTTGATCCGCTAGTACATCCATGTACGCTCAACGAAGTAACGATCCATTTCATTTTGGATTTGAAAATCTGTATCGTAAGACAAACTAAACATAATCAGTTCTATCTCACATGTTTAATTGCCAAGTATGGAAACGGATGGCTAAGAATACACAACCCAAAATTCATTCTAGCATACATTAGTGTGAATCATCTATGTTCTGTACATATGGTGTAGTATATGTTCTTATCGTATCTAGTATCTGAAGAACGTAACAGAATCAAGATGAACTCACATAATGTAATACTAAGACATCATCTACTACTATATAAGATATAGTGATAGGTTGTCGTATCATCATTGCCGAGGGATGAGGGTCCGAGGATAGTCAACTTTATCTACGGCTACATGTTTCTGCCTCGCCAGTCGAATGGCTGCAGGGACTATGTCCTGATCACCATGTCATACCGTAGATTAATGCAAATGGAGCTGGAAACAAAATACAGACGACGGATTAGCGACGGTATGCTGACAAAATATCTGTCGATCAGGTTCTGGAAATGCTTGTTATTTCCAGTACCATGGCGACGGATTAGCGACGGTATCCAAGAATCACATAGACGAAATATGCACATACGAATTTAATGCACACCAATTATCCAAGAATCATATAGACCAAACCAAATTAATATAAAATAGACATCAATTATACTGAAGAGTAACCTAATATCCGTCGTTATACTGAAAATTTATCTTCAAGTGTGAGAACGGATGGCTCAGAATACACAACCCAAAATTCATTCTAGCATACATTAGTGTGAATCATCTATGTTCTGTACATATGGTGCAGTATATGATCTTATTGTATCTAGTATCTGAAGAACGTAACAGAATCAAGATGAACTCACATAATGTAATACTAAGACATCATCTACTACTATATAAGATATAGTGATAGGTTGTCGTATCATCATTGCCGAGGGATGAGGGTCGGAGGACAGTCAACTTATCGATGGCTACATAGTTTCTACCTCGCCAGTCGAATGGCTGCAGGGACTATATATGTCCTGATCACCATGTCGTACCGTAGATTAATGCAAATGGAGCTGGAAACAAAATACAGAAACCAAAAAACAAAATACAAAATCCAATCCCTGGGTTCGCCGAAAATACAAAACACAGTTCTAATTCATATATATTTTAAGTGTGAGAATGAATGGATCAGAAGACAACCAAACCGGAGAGGATACTCCAAGAGATACATCTGAGTAGGACGTATACTCTGAGAGATCGCCCTTACAGAAATGATATCAGTAGTGGGATCGAGTGTTGGAGAAGATATTATCACAGTATACGTCCTCTCCTCCACTATGGCTCTGGACCCATCTGCTCGTCCCTGCTTCCATTCTTCTTCTTTGACTCTCTCAGCCACACATGATATTCAGCTCAAGTGTAGAGTAGACAGAAAAGAAGGGGACAGGAATAGGAGGGGGAAGCAGCACAGCCTGCGGCATGACCCGAAGAAAGTACAGAGGTTTTCTTCAACATATATAGGAGAACTATAAGGATATATGTAAACACAACATATCACCTTGTCAAAGACCCTAAATGTGACAACCATGTTACCGCGGTGTCGGAAGACTAACATGTCATAATTTTATAATCCGTGTGTTTTGACATAATCCTCCCAAGCAGATTTCAGTTCTATGTAATAATGCGAGATTACGACACATGAGGAAAGAGTTGGGAAGATTACGTCAAAACACACGGCTTAGAAAATTATGACATGTTAATATTTCGATACTGCGGTAACATGGTTGTCACATTAAGGGTCTTTGACAAGATGACATATTATGAAAAGATATATCCTTATAGTTCTCCTACGTATGTTGAAAAAAACCTCTGTACTTCCTCCGGGTCATGCCGTCTGCTGTGCTGCTTCCCCCTCCTATTCCTGTCCACTTCTTTTTCGCCGACTCTACACTTGAGCTGGATATCATGTGTGGCTGAGAGAGTCAAATAAGAAGAATGGAAGCAGGGATGAGCAGATGGGTCCAGAGCCATAGTGGAGGAGAGGTCGTATACTCTGATAATATCTTCTCCAACACTCGATCCCACTACTGATATCATTTCTGTAAGGGTGATTTCTCAGAGTATACGTCCTACCCAGATGGCTCTCTCGGAGTATCCTCTCCGGTTGGTTGTCGTATCATCATTGCTGAGGGATGAGGGTCGGAGGACAGTCGACTTTATCTACGGATACATAGTTTCTGCCTCGCCAGTCGAATGGCTGCAGGGACTATGTTACCGCGGTGTCGTAGTCCAATATAATCCAGAGATTGACACAGTTCTAATTCATATATGTAGTCCAATACAAATAGTCTAAAACAAAAACAACCCAATAAAAATAGTCCAATACAAATAGTCTAAAACAAAAACAACCCAATAAAAATAGTCCAATTCAAATAAGTACTAATAGCTAATGAGAACCACGCTGCTCACGCAAACGCTCAGTGATACATTCACGCAACCACCTCGAAAAAGTGAGACTTTTGGCGCGAGGAGAGATGTCGTCCCTTGCCAGGACTGCATCAAGAGAACTCTCGGCCTCACTAGCTACCGGTGCTGGATGAATAGAACTTCTGGTCTCACTAGCAACCGTTGCCACTTCCTCCTCAACTGTAGGAGGAGCCACCTCAGCCTTCACTGTTTTCTTCAAACGACGTGCCGCTCCTCGGGTCATGGGTGCCATCTGGTAAGATCGATAGTCACAAATAATATAATTGTAACATAAGTACATTTTCGAAAGCCGATAAAGTATAAAAAAATTGATTTTTTGCCAAGTGTGAGAACGGATGGCTCAGAACATAACCCAAAATTCAATCTAGCATACATTAGTGTGATTCATCTATGTTCTGTACATATGGTGTAGTATATGTTCTTATCGTATCTAGTATCTGAAGAATGTAACAGAATTAAGATGAACTCACATAATGTAATACTAAGACATCATCTACTACTATATAAGATATAGTGATAGGTTGTCGTATCATCATTGCCGAGGGATGAGAGTTGGAGGACAGTCAAACTTTATCTACGACTACATAGTTTCTGCCTCGCCAGTCGAATGGTTGCAGGAACTATATATGTCCTGATCAGTATGTCGTACCGTAGATTAATGCAAAGGGAGCTGGATGTATAGATATATACATCTATATAGAAGCACACAACTGATACACTCTAAGGGTCGATTTTCCAGGAGAATTTGAGAAGCAAAGCCCCCCACGGCCCCCAACCCAAGCCAATATATAAACTCAGATGAATTCGGTTGCAATAATATATGAAAAGTGCTTATGGCTGTGCGTCGGTTGCATATACCCCCGACGCCGACGCCCCCGCCCCAAACTAGCCACCCAGTCATTCGACTGGATACCTTGTGTCACAATATTGTGACGAAGATGCGAAGTTAAAACCACAAAAATGTGTCACAATATACAATAAACTTTTTTGAGATATTGTTACAAAAGCATAAGGAGGTAATAGCACAAAGAAATGGCAAGAACAAATGCAGGTACATAATATTCAATAAAATTTTGCCTATTGTACAAGTTTGAGGAAGAAAATAAAAGAATCATTCCATTCTCAATGATCGGAAGAGAATCATGCTGGAGTCTGTTGACACAATTTCTTGATATGGTGAAGGTCATTATAATAGGACTTTAACTATGCTCAGTAGCTTGAAGTACACATTGGCATTTTCAATGTTAATTGAGATATGATTAGAACTAATTATAGATCAACCAGCAAGACTTTTTAGTATGTCAATTCAAACTATATTTCGTTATTCAGACACAATTTCCACACCCACACCCTGAACGAAGCGATAGTTTAATCATACAACAAAATCGGAGAATAATAAAAGATAAATATAACACAAAACATAGTCCAACTTAAGGTTTTTTTATAGAAGGTGATTATGCAAATGTTCTTGATAAAATCTTGGTTAGTTTTGGTGCTCAACACAATCAACTAATTTTGCAACCACATAGCTAAAGATACACGGCCATGAGTTATAACCCAAGAATATAATCAACCAATTTTAGCGAATCTAAGGATTAGGACACGAATCAGACACAAACACTCCAAAAATACAGTAAACACAATGTCGTTTCTTACCACGATAAATGTGGTAACTAAAATTTACAGAAATAATGTCCAAAAATCATACCCTTTGAGAGGATATGAAAACCAAACCCCAATTTGACAAATAACATACTATCACAAATCAAACCCTAACAAATAACATATTATCACAAATCAAACCCTAACAAAATCCTTTAACAAAATCCTACGTGTACATACAGTAAAAGCCAAGAATATTCTCAATCATAACAAAATCAACCTACTAAGAATATTAGGAGAAGATGCTCACAGTGAATGGGATGAAGCTTTAAAGCTCACGATGGATTTGAAGCTTTAAAGCTCACGCCGCCAAGCCCCCGACGCCCCCGCCCCATGCCCACCGCCCAGCCCCCGACCCAAGCCCGCCGCCCATCCTCCGACGACCCCGCCCCCATATACGACACCGCGAGAGAGAGAGAGATAGAGAGAGAGAGAGGATTACCTTCGGAAGAGAGAGAGGAGAGGACGACGATCGCCGATCGCCGACGCCGATCACCGGAGAGAGAGAGAGAGAGAGAGAGCTCTGAGGAGAGAGAAAAAATTGAGGGGAATGCGAAAAGTTCCCTCCGCCATTTTATTTTAAGTCAATGTTGTATATTTAGCGACGGACTAGCGACGACAATACATCCGCCGCCCAATGGTCGCTGCTGTGGATACTTGCCGACTGAATATCCGTCGCTAAGTGGTCGCAGAATTGACCCGCCAATTCTCTATACACTTCCCGCCAAATATTCGACTGCGTAGCGACGAACGAATATCCGTCGCTATTATTCCGACAAACTAGCGACGGAAGTGCGACCATTTCGTCCCCTAAAATTAAAATAAAAAATGCAAAAGCAAGTAGTCGTTACTCCGTCGGAGAGCAGTCACTACGCCATCGCTAATACCGACGGTATATTTCCGTCGCTATTTGTCCGTCGCTAATGTGCTGTATTTTGGTAGTATTTGGCCAAATTTCTTAAACCCTATTTCTATGAACTACATCGGATCATTTTCAACACCATTCTACCCAAAGCGGGCTCCACCGATGAAGTCACTTACTTTGAAATCTCGGCTTTATATCATCTTCACTTTCATGTTCCCTTTAATCTTCCACGTACCATGATGGACTGGATGATTAATAGTAGGAAGAAACCACGATCTTTGGTTTATGCATAATATCTTCCCATGATCTTTCGTGCTTTTTATGTACCCCTTGATGAGTGTCAGTTCTTACCTGCCCCTGTGTCACTCCCCGTTCCCAGAATACGTATTTTAAATGCATGAACTGTTTAAATGTATTTATTTAATATTTATCATGTATTGATCTCTATTTAAATTCCTTTAATTTTATGCTAAATAATTTTCTGCATTTTTACTTTCTGCTTTTATTTTCTGCTTTAGCTTTGCTTTAGGTCTGTAACTCCACTTCTCAGAAAATTAAAAACTCCAAATAATTTTCCTGATAATTTTTTTTAAATTAATATTACCATTATTAATTCTTTTAGTCCAATTTAATTGGGCTTCTCTTCAATTGAAGTGTTGGGCTTTCACTAAAGCCCATGAACCAACCCCTTTATATCCAGCCATTCCTTTCTGTTTAAGAATGAATCATTTCATTCTTCTAACTTCACCATTCTCTTCTTTATAGGAATAGCTCAGCAGCTGAGAATTCAAATCTCTCCAACAATTCTCTAACAACCGTGCCATGTGCTCTAACGAATGTTTCCAATTTCTTTTCCCTCCAAATTCTCTTTAACCGCCTATTAAAGGTCTTTCCTCTCCACACTTTAGAGGAACAACATTTCCTCTATTCTTCCAGAGATGGTCTTCTCCAATCGAAGCTCTGCCCAACCAGCCATGGCGGATCATCTTCCAGGATCAAGGAGTATTGCAAAAGAGCAACATATCTGAAGTCGGCATGAGGAGTTTTTGCTTTTGATTCATAGATCGAGATCGAGATCGGGATCGAGATCGAGATCGAGATCAGGAACTGAGGTGAGTGATTGTTTATGGAAATTCGTTCGACCTTGTTCTGGATCATCAGTGGTCTAATTGAGATTGTTCAATGTGGTTCGTAGGAACAATTGATCTCCGTTCAGATTTCTTCGTGATTCATTCGTTCCTTCTGATTGATCCATTGGTCCAATCGAGTAATAGAAAGAGGTAAGAAATCGAACACAGTTTTCTAAGTTTGGTACAGTGTAGTTTGGAAATTAATTCGATCTCCTTTTTCTTCTTTTTCTGTCGTTGTTCTTCATAATGGGGAGATCAGGACCTGTTCGACCCTTGTCCTCAATTGATTGAACCTGATCTGGGATTGTAGATCTATGACTGTTGTTTTGAACCAAGGAAGGATTAGGTGAGTATTTTTCCTATTGGTTTGTAATCAGGAAGAATGTCTGTAGAGTGATCCTCTTGATTCTTTTGGTTGATCCAGATTTTGAAATTACTGATCAACACGAGGATCGTGTTCAATTGCTAAACTTGTGTTCTCGAGAGATCAACCCAGCCTTATCAGGTAAAATTCTATTTCCTGATTCAATTTTTCCTCGAGTCAAGTTCTAGTGATGTCTGAACCATTGGCAGATTTGAGTGTGTGCTTGATTCACCTAGATGGTAGAAATTCTGATAGTTCAATAGGACTGATTTTGTCGAATTGATTAATTCCAGTGTTGTCTAATGCAAGTTGCATTGATTGTTCAATTTATCAAATTCTGAATTCCTACAGTTAGCATTAACAAGTTTGTGGGAGTGTCTTTGATTGGTTCAATTCATTTAGATAGCAGGGGATTGCTTGAGCCTGTTGAATCATATCTACCTGATAATATTTAGTTTTTCTACTAAATATGATATTAGCATGTGCAGCTGATTTTGAGTGATCACTGAGAGATGTATCCATGTTTGTTGAATCAAGAATTCATATGTGAAGCATACGACTTACCTTAGTTAAGTAAGCTTAGGATTTCATCTAGTAGTCCCTCTGGGAACCAAAACTCTGGTTCAGGATACTATGTCGTGTGGGTCAATAGTGTGGGAGTGGTTGACTAGGACTAACCAAGTATTCAGCAGGGTGTTCCAGTCTGCTCACTAGTTTAAATAAATCCCAACTGTTTTGAACCTTGGTATTTAGCATTACCATTCTCAGGAACCTGGGATCAATCTCATGTTCAGTTCAATGAACTGCAGAAACCTGAGATCAATATCATGTTTCAGATGAACTGCAGTAGCCTGGGATTCCTAAACCTGAGCACATCAATTAGCCCTATTTTAAATAGCTCTAACTGGTAGCAGGAATAGAATAGAACTGTTTAGATTCAATTTGGTTTGGTTGTTAGTGTTAAATTGGTGAATCATGTGCAATGGCTTTAGGGTTACTTTAGAATGCTCAGGAAACCTGAGAGCACTTTCAGGAACCTGGAACCAATGCTAGGATTGGTCCAGTAAGCATTGGGTCCCTAGGAAGCCATGGCAGTTACCAGTTGTGTTTTTCCTAAAGAATGGTTTTTAGGAAATAGCTGGGATTGAGGGCAGTGGGTGTTTAATGAAGGATAAAATACCAGTTCCAGTTAGGAACTCATTTGGACTGTCCTGATGATTAATGTGGGTTGTCCTGAATCAACCTTGGACTCTGGTAGAACCTTTTAGTAAGGACTGAATTGTATTCCTATGGGAGGATTGATAGTTAAACCAAGTGTAGGCTAATGCCTAGAGTAACTGTGATAGCCTTACCTATTCAAGAGTGTCCATATATCTAAGATGGAGGGGTTCCTCCTTAGGAATGATTTTGAGGCAGGGCTAACTGTTATGCATTAGTTTCAACTGAGACTAATTCAGGACAGTATTTTTGGACTGACTGAATTCAAGTTTTAATTGAGACTGATACATATCAGCCCCGGACTGATTGGTATCAGTCCTTTGAATCAGTCCCGTTTAGAGAGGAATTATAGTGTCAAGGATAGGCTGGGCAGTGTAATACCTAAGTTAGTTATTCTTTACAAAATTATTGAAAACCCTGTTTACATATTCTGGAACCAATGTACATGAGGGGTGGCAGCATATGTCTTGATTCACATGGACTTAAGTTTTGTAGCAGGGCTCTTGAGTATAAGAAGTTTTAATGCTCTTTGAAGCTAAATAATTACAGTGGGTTGAGAGAAATGACAGTAAGTGTTCACATTATTTTTGAGTATAAGATTAGCTTTCATAACAAACTAATTTACCCTTTAAATTAAGTTCCATAGACTTGTGAGGACACTTGAGTATACCTTAGAAGTACCCAAGTATGGAATACAAGTGTGGTAAATATTATAATAATCAGTTGAGGCAATTAGACTAAAATGGTACAATAGTTAGGTCACATTCTTAGCTTGATAGAGTTTCTAATAAACCATGTGATACTTTTAGTTTAAGGTTGTTATTAAGAAATTTGCTAAACTAAACTAGTATAATTTTTAATCAATTTGTACATCATTATTAAATTACAGGAGATCATCCAGCTTCATTGCCTACTTGTACTTTCCCGGAACAAGGCAAGTACATTCTATGGTTTGATCAGTGCATTTTCCTTGTTCTTTATTGCTGACACACTACGACACGTTCATTATCTTATCTGGCTTATTCTTTCATGTTCTTACTTGTATCTTGGGGTGAGGAAATACTCTAGATATGTGACCAAACCCGGATACTTATTCATGATCTTTAGCTTAGGCCTCGTACAGTGCACGCGGGTCCTAAGCCGTACCTACATGATCTTTCAGGATCTTTTATGTTCTTTCATGATCTTACCCAAGCCGGTCACATATCATAGAAGTATTTCAAATTGATAACACATGTTCATGATTTTGTTCTTACATTAGTTTTCTATGATCCTGATCTTGATTTTAGCTATAGTCGTGATCTTTCCTGCATCTTTATATAGTCGTGATCTTCCATGTATCTTTATAGCAGTAGTTCATGTTCTTTCTTTTCTTTACATATCCTGATCTTCTGTTCTTTCAGCATTTACTTTCCATATCATGATATTATTCATTACCTAGAATTGTGCTTTGCTCCGCTCATGATTGGATAAGTTGCAGGTGAGATGGAGGCCTTATGTGACACCTACTATGGTCAGGATATTGCTTATCCTGCTGAGCCAGCTGGAGCTACTTGTGACTTAGAGGCTGCAGAAGCCTAAAGCTTCATCTTAGTATTTCCTATTATTTTCCATGTATTGAGACTAGTAGGCTCTTTTCATTAGTTGGAATGTAATAATTCAGATATTGTACTTACTCTGGTTGGGACACATTTATAGATGCTGTGTTTTCATTCATGTTCATATTATCTGATTAGTTTCCCTAGATTGGTACAACTTACTTTGTTGTGTCTAGCAACAAAGGCTGGGCGTGTCCGACTCGTGTCCGATTATTCAGGAGCGGGTCGTGACATGTTTTTAGTGGTGGCCCATACATGTCTCATCCTGATAGTACCTAGGTCTTAGCGTACTATTGGGGGACTTGATTACACTAGGGAAACTTGATTATAGCATAGGAAAATCGGGAATTAAGGGTATATCAGGTTTATCAGGATTATCATGTATCTTGACATTATAAAAACATTTTATGGTAGGTTTAGGGTTTATCGTTCAATAGGTTTTCTTTTGATGCAGATGGTCACTACGAGGAAGACCGCGGACCAGCCCGGAGTTGCAGGCAGTTTAGAGCCGGCTGTACCAGACGTTCTGACGGATCAGCTTCCAACAGCGCCTCCTATCTTTCCATCGTTGCCTCCGACGATGACGTTTGACGGTGCCCAAGTGATGGCGATGTTTCAGCATTTCCTGGAGGCCCAGAACCATCAGGCAGCATAGTTCCGAGCGACTGTCGTCGACGCACTTAGGGCCAGGGAGCCGGCAGCACCAGCACCAGCACCAGTAGCATCTCCAGCACCACGAGGACCGAGACCGGGGACAACCAAGGAATACCAGAACCTCTGTCCGATGGACTTTTGGGGTAATGAGGGGATCGTCTACGCAGACGAGTCGCTAGAGAATGGGGAGAGGACTTTGAGGATGGCACACATTCCGGATGACATGAAGGTGGAGGTGGCCAGCATGCGACTCTTTGATTTGGCCAGAGCCTGGTATCGCGAGGAGCCCCAGTTAGTAGCCCAGCAGAGAGGAGGAGCACAGCATGCGTCTTGGGCAGATTTCAAGACCCTGTTCAAGGAGAAATTCTTCCCTGATGTAGAGAGAGATGAGCTGAGGTTGCAGTTCAAGACGCTTCAGCAGGGGACGATGATGGTTGCCCAGTATACTTCAGAGTTTACCAAACTCAGCAGATTTGCTGAGAGCTTAGTCAGAGAGCCAGAGGACAGAGCATGGAGATTCAAGAAGGGTCTCACCAGGGAGCTGTGACACGCAGTAGCTATTAGCCAGACGACTACCTATGCGAGCATTCTGAAAATTGCTCAGGCAGTAGAGAAGGAGGCGGACCCAAGGCTGAAGAGGGACCGAGATATGACCAGCAGCAGTTTCTAGGCACCGGCGAAGAGGGTTCAGACTCAGATTCCAGCGAGGACTCAGCAGCAGTACCAGTATCGTCCAGCCAGAGCTCCTGCACATCAACATCAAAGACAACAGCTGGCGACCCCTTGTGCCTATTGCCATTGCTCGGGACATCATATCGACGAGTACCGCAAGAGGTTGGAACTTTGCCTCTTTTGCGGATCAGATGCACATCAGATGAGGGACCGCACTCAGGCTACAGCTAGACTAGCAGGAGGACCCCGAGGAGCTGGAGGACCACCGCCTGTACCACCCAGAGCATTGCCTGCTGCACCCCAGAGAGGAGGAGCCCTACCACCCCAGCAGCAGAGGTTTGCACAGCACCAGCAGCAGCAGAGGAGAGGAGCTCAGTAGGGACGTGCTTACGTCATGGCTGCAGTTGAGGAGGACGAGGCAGTGCCAGATGTGATCACAGGTTCTATATCTTTATACTCTTTTCCTGCCATTGTATTATTTGATTCTGGAGCCACCCATAGCTTTGTATCATATGAGTTTCTGCATAGACACAGCTTCACACCCAAGCCCACTAGGCAGAACTGTCGTATTATGACAGGAGGGGGGTTAGTGCCAGTTAGTGAGATGGTGGAATGCCCTATCACTATTGCTGGGAGAGAGATTAGAGCTCGACTTCTAGTGATGCCATTACCTGGACTCGATGTGGTCTTCGGTATCGACTGGATGAGCGAGCAGTTTGCCGTAATAGACTGCCATGAGGGGAAGGTGATCTTCAGCCCGCCAGGAGTCCCACCATTCGAGATCAGCAAACGAGTTGCAGAGAGGCCAGAGGGAGTCTACTTCGGAGCTGTTGCCGAAGACCAGAAGTTGCCACATCCACTTATCGCGGAGTTTTTCGACGTCTTCCCCGAAGAGTTGCCAGGATTGCCGTCAGATCGAGGTTTGGAGTTCAGTATCGACCTATTTCCCAGATCAGCACCGAAGTCCCAGCATTGTTACAAGATCAACCCAAAGGAAGCTGCAGAGTTGAAGGCCCAGATTGATGAGCTGGAGGGCAAGGGATTTATTCGGTCTAGTGCTTCACCCTGGGGAGCACCGGTACTTTTTGTGCCCAAGAAGGATGGGACGGTGAGGATGTGCATCGACTATCGTACACTCAACAATATCACCATCAAGAATAGATACCCTTTGCCATGGATTGATGAGCTGTTTGACCAGCTTAGTGGAGCAAAGGTCTTTTCCAAGATTGACCTCCGGTCGGGATATCATCAGATGAAGGTTCGGGAGTAGGATATTCTGAAGACAACCTTCAACACCCGATACGGCCAGTATGAGTTTCTAGTGATGCCGTTCGGACTCACCAATGCCCCCGCAGTATTTATGAACTTGATGAATAAAGTTTTTCACATGTATTTAGACAAGTTTTTCGTAGTCTTCTTTGACGACATCTTGATCTATTCGAAGACCGAGGAGGAGCATATAGAGCACCTACGGATTATGTTGGAGATTCTGCGAAAGGGGAAGTTGTATGGAAAACTCTCAAAATATGAGTTTTTCTTGGACATAGTGGAGTTTCTAGGGCATGTTGTGACTAGAGAGGGGATTTCTGTGGATCCCAAGAAGATTGAGGCAGTAGAAGCATGGGCACCTCCTAAGTCAGTAGCAGAGATTCGTAGTTTCCTGGGTCTAGCAGGATACTACAGAAAGTTCGTGAAGGACTTCGCCAGGATAGCAGAGCCTATGACGAAGCTTATGAGAAAGGACGAGGAGTTCATCTGGAGCGACGTCTGCCAGTCAGCATTTGAAGAATTGAAGAGAAGACTCACGACAGAGCCAGTTTTAGCTTTGCCATCAGGATCAGGAGGATTCATCATCTACAGTGATGCTTCAGGGAAAGGCTTGGGATGTGTGCTGGAGCAGAACAAGAAGGTCATAGCGTATGCTTTTAGACAGTTGAGGCCCCATGAGAAGAATTATTCCACACATGACTTGGAGCTTGCAGCAGTCATATTTGCCTTGAAACTGTGGAAGCATTACCTATATGGAGAGTGTCACGACCCGCACCCTAGAGTTAGGGCACGAGAACGAAACGACGCCCAGCCTACGCCGCAGTGTCGGCGGTAGAACGCTGTCCTAGGTCTCATGCATCTAACAGTATAAGGCTAACAGTTTATACTCCCCGAATGGGGGTGACATAGCAGATATAACTCAATCACATCTAAGGTAGAGCATGATAAGAATAGATAAAGCATGAAATCCAAAATAATACAGGAGATAGAAGTCTAAGTGTCTAAGATACATGAACCCAGAAGTACATCTCAAAACTCAATAAAGATACAGTAATCCACAAAGTAAATACAACTCCAGACAAAATGAAATAACTACCTAAACAAACCCTACTGTGTCTCCTCTAGGCTAGCAGGCACCTCCAGGCTATCTGTAAAATTTATCAACAGGTCCAGTCAGGACTGGAGCGAGTACAGTACATCTCAACAGATCATAACAGGTTAGAAACATATGACATGCAGTAAAATAAGATACAGGTACTGAAGAAGCAGTAAATAAACAGGAAGGGCTGTAATAGAATATCTACTATAAATAGAGACTAACAGTGGCTAGTGAGTCAGAGTACAATATGAACATGTAAATGGGCTAGGAGATTCTGATGAGACACTAAGGAAGTGATTCTGATAAGATACTACTTGGTTCTTATTCACATGTTCAATTCTACTCCCCCGTACCCCCAATCAATACACAAGGATCCAGCCAGGTTATGTTATATGATTCCATGCAAGGCCCCATAGGGTGATACATGGATGCCCATAAATGGGTGATTCTGGGGGTTACCCAACAGTGTAAGATTCTAGGAAGACTCTACGATCATAAGAGTATATGTCGTAAGTAATCAAAGAACCAGGAAGCATAGTGATACGCCATGTAAGTGAAACGCACAAAACACGTAGTACCCGATGCTCCGTAAGGATAACATCTCAAGAAAGGATCCATATAGTACCAATCCGTGTGACCATCGTGACAGTACAAATAAAGTAATCTACTGCAGGAAATAATTCTAAGCAAGGTATGAAATGATCAGAGAATGTACTCGCCTCGATATCTGAATGTCCAAGATAAAGATATTGTCCGATGAGAGGTGTCTGGCTCCTAATTAGATCAGCACAAGTCACAACATGTCCACAAGGGTAATATAAAGCACTACAATGCATTCTACATGAATCTAGGCCAAAGTCAACCCTTGGTCAACTCTGGTCAACTGCACTAGTCAAACTAGGCCAAACTAGGTCAAACTAGATCATGTCCTAAGTACCCAGCAAGTCTTACTAGGCCTAACCAAGACTATTCTAGCAAGCACACATCAATACAAGGCTATACAAGCCAACATACACCCAACTCTATATAGCATGCAATTATTCAATACTCAAATAGGCAAGAATTCACATTGGATATACACTAGGTAATCTATTACTTTAAGCTATATATGTCTACACATATATACACATGCATATATTGGTATTCAACATTAGGTCTATAATCATGCCATTTCAAATGGTTATATAAACTTATATATTACAACACAATATGCTAATATATATATAATATACATACATAGCTAAGTTAACTATATTCATAAATACTTATTTAAGAGGCTATGTGTGTGTAGGTGAACATGACAAAGGGGCAAGTGAGGGTTAAATGGGCATACATAGTGTATACATATCAAAGAGTGTCAAAGTGTAAGTGAACAAAGTGTCAAGTGTGATAGTGTCAACATAGTGTAAGGGGTACATGATGTAATATAGGATTTGTCTTAACATAGAACTTTACATCTCATTAACTTGTATATTACATACATTACATCTATTATTATATTACATTCATGCTTGCATTCATTCATCATTTATTTATTCTCTTGCACTACTATATGCACCATACATTACATACTATGGAACCTACATATTCATTACAAGCCATACTTATACATGCTTACATTATATAGGATACTTACACCTTATACATCATTTATTTTACCATTTACTCATGCTTGCATTCTCTATTTAGTTACATAACGTATATACATTAACATGGGTTAAAATCAAATAGAACATTATATTACACACAAGGGTGCACAAAATGCATATACCGAATAGTAACTCCTACTAATAATCAATACTGTACCAACTCAACATGAATTAAGTTCTAATATTAAAGTATGTTATAGATCTATGTGTTAGCTTTCCGAAACTTCAAACGGATCGCGTTTTCGTTTCCGGAAACTCCCGGAATCACGAAAACACTGAGAACGCGTTTGTCTTTCGTACAGCTGACACTCAAATAATTCTCTAGAAAGTTACAGAAAGAATTAGGCCTATTAATGCATGTTTTTGGAAAGCTAACTTCAATACGCTTCTTTTAAAAAAAATGGGAGGTCAATCCGAGCTTTGAGCTAGAAGTTATGATATTTCTAAGTTAGGGCTGAAATTAAAAACGTGGATAAAAATCATGACGGATTTAAATAGTTTGAGCCAAAAGAATACACAATATATATCCTAATTATCCACAACAATAATAATATGAGGAACCACACTCACAAATTTGATTATATAATCATCATGAACCATTTATTATATATATAAATATAGATACACTCTCATTACAATATATATATAAATCTATATATGTAACATGAACACATCCACAACACAAGGACACTCCTATGACCTCCAAATGGACACAAAATGGACACAAATGGAGATACAACCATGGGGGTCATTCCTATGGGTCCAAAATAATCCTATATGCATGTTGGAGTGGATTAGAGGAGAGATTATACCTTCCGGGAGAGAGTTTCAAAGGAAAAGGTCTTCCGACTCGACACCGACACGTAGAGATTCCAAAAGGACACGAACGAGCTCTGATTCCTCCCAAACTTGGCTAGCACCCTCTAACTATGGAGTAGAGGAGAAGAGAAGAAGATTTGGTGGAAGAAATGGTGGATTTGGAGATAAAATCAATGGAGTTGTTCTCTAGAAATTTGGGGAAGAACATGAGAGAGAAAATGGATGGATAAAATGAAATGGAAGAGATGATGACTCACCCCTTATCCCCCCCCATAGATGGCTGCCCAAAAAGGTGAGGTTTCCCTTATTTGAATGTCCAAAATGCCCTCCACTAACCTATTAGCTAATATATATGTAGGGGTTTAAGTCGGGGGTAGTTTGGTCATTCCAAAATCACTAATCTCAATTAATGCTAACCAAAATAATTAGTCTAACTACTAACTAAAATTAATATCATGTGGACTAAAATTAATATCATGTGGGCCATGTCTAACTAGTTTGTGGGTCCCACTAGAGTCAAACTACCCTCCGGGTCCCCGTTTCAAGTCGAATTGAGTTAAAATTCGAACCCGACTCAAATAACCCCAAAACAATATCATAAATAATAAAATAAATTTCAACCCCAAAATAATATCATAAATAAAAAAATAAATTTTAAAAATATTCAAAAATATAAAATGACAAAAATACCCCTGTTTTTGAAAACTGGGGGTGACAAATCTATCCACCTTAAAAAAATTTCGTCCTCGAAATTAAAACAAAGCAATCACAGGAAACACATGCAAAAAACAATCTCATTCAAATACTTTTCAAAAAAAAAAATCAGCAATAAAAAAAATCTCCTTGAGGCACATCAAACATTTGTAAATAAAAACTGATACGTGACCGATACGGACACAAAACCATCACAAATCACACCTATCAAAGGTCAAAATCAACAATCACCAACGCAATAAATATCAAAATAATTCAAAGAGGTCAAATGCAAAATATCCTTAGGCCAGAAATGACATTAAAATATCCTAATCACATGGTTAGGCTCTAGGTCAAACAGTCTCTAGGGTTTCACTAGCAAACATCAAAATTACAAGTCATGATATTAAATAGTTTTAAAATAATTTAAAAATTACCAAAAATCATATCATGATTTAAATGTCAAATCAAAAAATGATTAAAATTACAAAATTTCAAAATTACTCTCATTTTAGAAAACTAGGTGTTACAAGTCTACCCACCTTAGAAAAATTTCATCCTCGAAATTAAAATGTCCATACTCCCTCTAGGTCAAACCCCCACAATCAAAGTCCCAGATTAAAATAAATCATGTGATCAAAAGGACGACATACAGGGTCATTGCATACGGTGGTAGTGAAAGTCTCATCTAGGTATACTAGTCATGCTAAAACAAGACGGTCATAGGGTATCAAACACACAAGAAATCTAGAGTGCTAAACTGGAAAAGATACAGAAATAACAAATCATCAAAACTGTAAGACAGTCTATCTACCATCCTATATGGAACTGGTACTTATCAAAAATAAATAAGATGACTACCAATTATCTAAAAGGGGTACTAATCAGAGAAAAATCAAAATCACAAGTTAAAGAATGAAAGTCAATTTCATGGAAATCCAATCAAAATATATATTAAGAATATTTAGTCTCGATACGACCTAAGTTGAACAAATTAGAAAAATCAAAATTTGGACAATACGGATGACAGGTTCATCGGAGTCTGAGCATGAGCATACAAGAATGGAGATTCAGGTCACAATTAGATTTAATTCAATTGAGTATAACTCAAAATATTAATACGATAAGAAAAGATAGTTGAAGTCGATTGGTCATGATTAAGGAAACTAGGATTCAATGATATTGGAAAACCCTTTTTAGAGAAAAACGGGAAAAGATTTCATACGAAGTCAGTAAATCATCTCTTTCTAATACTATCAGTTTATCATTTGCCAAACCATATATTTTTTTTCTCACAAGTCCCAATATGAAAATCAACCTCTATATAACTATCATCGAAATTTTATAACCTTCAGTCATCTAAACCTTTACCACAATCACCATAGACAAAATCTTTAAGTTCCAAAACATTTTCCACGAAACATACCCCTCTTTTTAGGAGTCAACACTTATTCATTTAATCAAAATTTCAAATTCCGTCACCTCGTTTTAAATTAGATCCGAGACCTCTAAATCCAGTTTATGGAATCCTTGGACTTGTTTAAATCGAGTCTCGTATTCACTAAACTCCAATACCACTATGTCACACAAAATTTATTCTTTTTTTTATAAATCAACCTTCATATTTTCTTCAACGTTCACCTTCAAATATATTTTTTTGAATTCTACAATTTTCTTCCAATCATTTAAAATAATTTCAATAACGTAAAATCCTTGTGTTCTCTCTGTCTCTAGTCACCATCTTACAATATCCAATTCAATTTTGCAAGATCATCGGATACAATCAAATTCTCCTTTCCATTATTAAATTTCTACATAGCCTTGTAATAGTTTCCAAGAATCAATAACCAAGATTTTCTAAGTTCTCAAAACTAGGTTGACCTCTAATATTCCTTTTTTTTTAAACACATCCATGAATTACTCATAACCAAATTTTCTGCAATTATTTCTAAATTGATAACATTTATCACTCAATTCCATTCTAAACCTTTACCACATTTCTATCTCAAAAAAAAATTTTTTTTTTTGACATCCAACATTTTGATTCCTACAAAATTATCATATGATAACCAATCACATCATTTCCGTACTAGATGATTTATGTCACTTCCTCAACATTTCTCAGGCAAAATGGTATGAAGGTTCAAGAGTTTTCAAGGTATAGCTGACAGAATTATATACGAGACAGGGAATTGATGGTAATAAAATATTTGCAGGAAAAGAAATGGTAATAAAAAAATATGGCAGGAAAAAAAATGATAATAGAGTCTGTTTTGCTTATCCGTTTTAAAAGAGGAACCTATTTTGAAATCCAAAGTTGAATTATCAAATTTAAGATAAAGTCTAGCAAAATTATTGATTTGTTGAATTAAGAAGAAATTCATGGAAGTAGTTACCCAAGGGTTTATGAAAATAGCTAAAGCTACTCCTAAGTTAAATAATGAGAGGCAAAGCAAAACAAAATAATTAATAATTCTCTTTTTTTTTGAAGGACTGAAACAAGGTAGGGGAAACATGTTCGAAAACTTTTAAGGTACAAACTGATGATTATATGCGTCTATCCAAAATAATGGTACCCTAATCCTCGTCATACTAGTAAGCAAGGCTACGATAATCACAGAGTCCTCGACTTAGGCACATACCTCTAGAATCATGGTATTTAACATTTTCGCGGTGCCGCTAGCTTGGCTGCGAAAACCTTAAATTCTCACACCCGAGAAATATATCCAAGTCAACTATGTGTCCTCACCATGCGGGCTAAGATGACCGTAGAAGATTAGATTTCCATAACTTAGATGACCTAGCCCATATAATTTCATCTTGACAAAAATTAATTTAAATCAACAATGAATATCCAAAATCAAATCAAATTTATCAACAAACCTCAAGATTCAAAACGAACAAAATTCATTAAATCCTATAAATACAGACTCGGATGCAACACTAACATCAAGACTCAAAATTCAATAATCTTCAATTAAATCAATAAATACGAACTCAACTCAATAATAATCCATCAAAATCAATTTCGACAACAGAAATTAAAGATAAATCAAATCAAAGAAAAGAGAGTTTTCAAATCGAAGTTAAATAAGATTCTCGAGGGTCGTCCCAGGAATCTCTCAAGGGATCCTAGTTGTGATTGAGTATCTTCAAAAATGTATCCTATTCCTACTGCAGGCTGTAGTGGTACTCTAGTTCGAATACCACTACACTTCAGTCTCGACCTGCATGGGCCACCACTAAAAACGTGTCACGACCCGCACCCTAGAGTTAGGGCACGAGAACGAAACGACGCCCAGCCTACGCCACAGTGTCGGCGGTAGAACGCTGTCCTAGGTCTCATGCATCTAACAGTATAAGGCTAACAGTTTATACTCCCCGAATGGGGGTGACATAGCAGATATAACTCAATCACATCTAAGGTAGAGCATGATAAGAATAGATAAAGCATGAAATCCAAAATAATACAGGAGATAGAAGTATAAGTGTCTAAGATACATGAACCCAGAAGTACATCTCAAAACTCAATAAAGATACAGTAATCCACAAAGTAAATACAACTCCAGACAAAATGAAATAACTACCTAAACAAACCCTACTGTGTCTCCTCTAGGCTAGCAGGCACCTCCAGGCTATCTGTAAAATTTATCAACAGGTCCAGTCAGGACTGGAGCGAGTACAGTATATCTCAACAGATCATAACAGGTTAGAAACATATGACATGCAGTAAAATAAGATACAGGTACTGAAGAAGCAGTAAATAAACAGGAAGGGCTGTAATAGAATATCTACTATAAATAGAGACTAACAGTGGCTAGTGAGTCAGAGTACAATATGAACATGTAAATGGGCTAGGAGATTCTGATGAGACACTAAGGAAGTGATTCTGATAAGATACTACTTGGTTCTTATTCACATGTTCAATTCTACTCCCCCGTACCCCCAATCAATACACAAGGATCCAGCCAGGTTATGTTATATGATTCCATGCAAGGCCCCGTAGGGTGATACATGGATGGCCATAAATGGGTGATTCTGGGGGTTACCCAACAGTGTAAGATTCTAGGAAGACTCTACGATCATAAGAGTATATGTCGTAAGTAATCAAAGAACCAGGAAGCATAGTGATACGCCATGTAAGTGAAACACACAAAACACGTAGTACCCGATGCTCCGTAAGGATAACATCTCAAGAAAGGATCCATATAGTACCAATCCGTGTGACCATCGTGACAGTACAAATAAAGTAATCTACTGCAGGAAATAATTCTAAGCAAGGTATGAAATGATCAGAGAATGTACTCGCCTCGATATCTGAATGTCCAAGATAAAGATATTGTCCGATGAGAGGTGTCTGGCTCCTAATTAGATCAGCACAAGTCACAACATGTCCACAAGGGTAATATAAAGCACTACAATGCATTCTACATGAATCTAGGCCAAAGTCAACCCTTGGTCAACTCTGGTCAACTGCACTAGTCAAACTAGGCCAAACTAGGTCAAACTAGATCATGTCCTAAGTACCCAGCAAGTCTTACTAGGCCTAACCAAGACTATTCTAGCAAGCACACATCAATACAAGGCTATACAAGCCAACATACACCCAACTCTATATAGCATGCAATTATTCAATACTCAAATAGGCAAGAATTCACATTGGATATACACTAGGTAATCTATTACTTTAAGCTATATATGTCTACACATATATACACATGCATATATTGGTATTCAACATTAGGTCTATAATCATGCCATTTCAAATGGTTATATAAACTTATATATTACAACACAATATGCTAATATATATATAATATACATACATAGCTAAGTTAACTATATTCATAAATACTTATTTAAGAGGCTATGTGTGTGTAGGTGAACATGACAAAGGGGCAAGTGAGGGTTAAATGGGCATACATAGTGTATACATATCAAAGAGTGTCAAAGTGTAAGTGAACAAAGTGTCAAGTGTGATAGTGTCAACATAGTGTAAGGGGTACATGATGTAATATAGGATTTGTCTTAACATAGAACTTTACATCTCATTAACTTGTATATTATATACATTACATCTATTATTATATTACATTCATGCTTACATTCATTCATCATTTATTTATTCTCTTGTACTACTATATGCACCATACATTACATACTATGGAACCTACATATTCATTACAAGCCATACTTATACATGCTTACATTATATAGGATACTTACACCTTATACATCATTTATTTTACCCTTTACTCATGCTTGCATTCTCTATTTAGTTACATAACGTATATACATTAACATGGGTTAAAATCAAATAGAACATTATATTACACACAAGGGTGCACAAAATGCATATACCGAATAGTAACTCCTACTAATAATCAATACTGTACCAACTCAACATGAATTAAGTTCTAATATTAAAGTATGTTATAGATCTATGAGTTAGCTTTCCGAAACTTCAAACGGATCGCGTTTTCGTTTCCGGAAACTCCCGAAATCACGAAAACACTGAGAACGCATTTGTCTTTCGTACAGCTGACACTCAAATAATTCTCTAGAAAGTTACAGAAAGAATTAGGCCTATTAATGCATGTTTTTGGAAAGCTATCTTCAATACGCTTCTTTTAAAAAAAATGGGAGGTTAATCCGAGCTTTGAGCTAAAAGTTATGATATTTCTAAGTTAGGGCTGAAATTAAAAACGTGGATAAAAATCATGACGGATTTAAATAGTTTGAGCCAAAAGAATACACAATATATATCCTAATTATCCACAACAATAATAATATGAGGAACCACACTCACAAACTTGATTATATAATCATCATGAACCATTTATTATATATATAAATATAGATATACTCTCATTACAATATATATATATAAATCTATATATGTAACATGAACACATCCACAACACAAGGACACTCCTATGACCTCCAAATGGACACAAAATAGACACAAATGGAGATACAACCATGGGGGTCATTCCTATGGGTCCAAAATAATCCTATATGCATGTTGAAGTGGATTAGAGGAGAGATTATACCTTCCGGGAGAGAGTTTCAAAGGAAAAGGTCTTCCGACTCGACACCGACACGTAGAGATTCCAAAAGGACACGAACGAGCTCCGATTCCTCCCAAACTTGGCTAGCACCCTCTAACTATGGAGTAGAGGAGAAGAGAAGAAGATTTGGTGGAAGAAATGGTGGATTTGGAGATAACATCAATGGAGTTGTTCTCTAGAAATTTGGGGAAGAACATGAGAGAGAAAATGGATGGATAAAATGAAATGGAAGAGATGATGACTCACCCCTTATCCCCCCCATAGATGGCTGCCCAAAAAGGTGAGGTTTCCCTTATTTGAATGTCCAAAATGCCCTCCACTAATCTATTAGCTAATATATATGTAGGGGTTTAAGTCGGGGGTAGTTTGGTCATTCCAAAATCACTAATCTCAATTAATGCTAACCAAAATAATTAGTCTAACTACTAACTAAAATTAATATCATGTGGACTAAAATTAATATCATGTGGGCCATGTCTAACTAGTTTGTGGGTCCCACTAGAGTCAAACTACCCTCCGGGTCCCCGTTTCAAGTCGAATTGAGTTAAAATTCGAACCCGACTCAAATAACCCCAAAACAATATCATAAATAATAAAATAAATTTCAACCCCAAAATAATATCATAAATAAAAAAATAAATTTTAAAAATATTTAAAAATATAAAATGACAAAAATACCCCTGTTTTTGAAAACTGGGGGTGACAGAGAGAGAGTGGACATCTTTACGGACCATAAAAGCCTGAAGTATGTCTTTACTCAGAAGGAGCTGAATATGAGGCAGCGCAGATGGCTGGAACTCATGAAGGATTTCGACATCAGTCTGCAGTACCATCCTGGGAAGGCGAATGTGGTTGCAGATGCTCTCAGTCGTTATCCTATTGCCATGTATCTCACCATGGACCGGTATCTCTTGGAGGATCTTGAGAGCCTGGGGATTGAGATTGTCCTGCCAGGAGTGGAAGGACAGATGATGCACATGCAGATACAGTCGGGGTTGCTAGAGAAGATCAAGGAGGTCCATCTGCTTGATGAGGGAATCCAATGTCTTAGGACTCAAGCAGAGATAGGACTGCTTAACGACTTCACCATTGCTGAGGATGGAGCCTTGAGGCACGGGAGCCAGCTGTGTGTGCCCAAGGACTTGCGGAGGAGGTAATGTTGGAGGCCCACCAGTCGCAGTATTCTATACATCCTGGGTCTACCAAGATGTACAAGGATTTGCGAGAGTATGTTTGGTGGTATGGGATCAAGAGAGAGGTTGCCAGATTTGTTTCCAGATGCCTTGTGTGCTAGCAAGTCAAAGCGGAGCGCCGAAGACCAGCAGGACTACTCCAGCCCTTACCTATTCCGGAATGGAAATAGGAGCACATTACCATGGATTTTGTCTCTGGATTGCTGCGTACTCCCAGTGGCAAGGATGTTATTTGGGTGATTATGGACAGACTGACGAAGTCTGCTCATTTCATTCCGTTCAAGGTTGGACTATCGACCGAGAAGCTTGTAGATCTCTACATGCGTCAGATCGTAAGGATTCACGGAGTGCCAGTTAGCATCATTTCAGATCGAGACAGTCGCTTTACATCACATTTCTGGAGGAGTCTACAGCAGAGCTTAGGGTCCCAGTTGAAGTTCAGCACCGCCTATCATTCGCAGATGGACGGACAGTCCGAGAGGACCATTCAGACGCTGGAGGACATGCTTCGAATTTGTACACTCGACTTTGGTGGATCGTGGGAGGACCATTTACATCTAGTAGAGTTTGCCTATAACAACAGTTATCAGGCCAGCATTGAGATGACTCCATTCGAGGCGCTGTATGGGTGGAGGTGTCGTATGCCGTTATCTTGGGACGACGTTGGAGAGAGAGCTTTACTTGGACCGGAGATGGTGGTTGACTCAGCAGAGAAAGTCAGACTGATCAGGGAGCACCTCAGGGTTGCACAGGATTGGCAAAAGCATTGGGCAGACAGCAGCAGACGGCCCCTTGAGTTCGAGGTCGGAGACAGAGTATTCCTGAATATCTCACCGACTAGGGGCGTCATCTGATTCGGCAGAGGTGGGAAGCTCAGTCCGAGATTCATCGGACCCTTCGATGTGATGGCACGGATTGGCGAGGTGGCTTATCGTCTATCACTTCCAGCTAGCTTAGAGGGGGTGCACGATGTCTTCCATGTATCCCAGCTTCGACGCTATATTTCAGACCCGAGCCATGTGGTGGACTTTTCTGAGCTGGAGGTGGGCCCGAGATTGACTTATAAGGAGCAGCCAGTAGAGATCCTCGATCGGGGGAAGAAGCGCCTGCGTAACCAGACTATTCCTCTCGTTCGCGTCATGTGGAGACACCACTCTCCGGGAGAGTCCACATGGGAGCGCGAAGACGAGATGCTGGAGCGCTATCCCACTTTGCTTGTTTGATTGATTGTATTTCTGTTCTTATGGATTCTAAACCAATAAATAACTGGTGTTTGGGTCTTTTGTGAATTGCGGAGTATGGTTTTGGTCATTGAATTTCGAGGACAAAATTTTTCTGAGGGGGGAATATTTGTAACTCCAGTTCTCAGAAAATTAAAAATTCTAAATAATTTTCCTGATAATTTTTTAAATTAATATTACCATTATTAATTCTTTTAGTCCAATTTAATTGGGCTTCTCTTCAATTGAAGTGTTGGGCTTTCACTAAAGCCCATGAACCAGCCCCTTTATATCCAGCCATTCCTTTCTGTTTAAGAATGAATCATTTCATTCTTCTAACTTCACCATTCTCTTCTTTATAGGAATAGCTCAGCAGCTGAGAATTCAAATCTCTCCAACCAATTCTCTAACAACTGTGCCATGTGCTCTAACGAATGCTTCCAATTTCTTTTCCCTCCAAATTCTCTCTAACCGCCTATTAAAGGTCTTTCCTCTACATATTTTAGAGGAACAACATTTCCTCTATTCTTACAGAGATTGTCTTCTCCAATCGAAGCTCTGCCCAACCAGCCATGGCGGATCATCTTCCTGGATCAAGGAGCATTGCAAAAGAGCAACAGATCTGAAGTCGGCATGAGGAGTTTTTGATTTTGATTCATAGATCGAGATCGAGATCGAGATCAGGAACTGAGGTGAGTGATTGTTTATAGAAATTCGTTCGACCCTGTTCTGGATCATCAGTGGTCTAATTGAGATTGTTCAATGTGGTTCATAGGAACAATTGATCTTCGTTCAGATTTCTTCGTGATTCATTCGTTCCTTCTGATTGATCCATGGGTCCAATCGAGTAATAGTAAGAGGTAAGAAATCGAACACAGTTTCCTGAGTTTGGTACAGTGTAGTTTGGAAATTAATTCGATCTCCTTTTTCTGTCGTTGTTCTTCATTATGGGGAGATCAGGACCTGTTAGATCCTTGTCCTCAATCGATTGAACATGATCTGGGATTGTAGATCTATGACTGTTGTTTTGAACCAAGGAAGGATTAGGTGAGTATTTTTCCTATTGGTTTGTAATCAGGAAGAATGTCGGTAGAGTGATCCTCTTGATTCTTTTGGTTGATCCAGATTTTGAAATTACTGTTCAACATGAGGATCGTGTTCTATTGCTAAAGTTGTGTTCTCGAGAGATCAACCCAGCCATAACAGGTAAAATTCTATTTCCTGATTCAATTTTTTCTCGAGTCAAGTTCTAGTGATGTCTGAACCATTGGCAGATTTGAGTGTGTGCTTGATTCACCTAGATGGTAGAAATTCTGATAGTTCAATAGGACTGATTTTGTCGAATTGATTAATTCTAGTATTGTCTAATGCAAGTTGCATTGATTGTTCAATTTATCAAATTCTGAATTCCTACAGTTAGCATTAACAAGTTTGTGGGAGTGTCTTCGATTGGTTCAATTCATTCAGATAGCAGGGGATTGCTTGAGCCTGTTGAATCATATCCACCTGATAATATTTAGTTTTTTACTAAATCTGATATTAGCATGTGCAGCTGATTTTGAGTGATCACTGAGACATGTATCCATGTTTGTTGAATCAGGAATTCATATGTGAAGCATACGACTTACCTTAGTTAAGTAAGCTTAGGATTTCATCTATCAGTCCCTCTGGGAACCAAAACTCTGGTTCATGATACTATGTCGTGTGGGTCAATAGTGTAGGAGTGGTTGCCTAGGACTAACCAAGTATTCAGCAGGGTGTTCCAGTCTGCTCACTAGTTTAAATAAATCCCAACTGTTTTGAACCTTGGTATTTAGCATTACCATTCTCAGGAACCTGTGATCAATCTCATGTTCAGTTCAATGAACGGCAGAAACCTGAGATCAATCTCATGTTTCAGATGAACTGCAGTAGCCTGGGATTCCTAAACCTGAGCACATCAATTAGCCCTATTTTAAATAGCTCTAACTAGTAGCAGGAATAGAATAGAACTGTTTAGATTCAATTTGGTTTGGTTGTTAGTGTTAAATTGGTGAATCATGTGCAATGGCTTGGGGGTTACTTGAGAATGCTCAAGAAACCTGAGAGCACTTTCAGAAACCTGGAACCAATGCTAGGATTGGTCCAGTGAGCATTGGGTCCTTAAGAAGCCATGGCAGTTACCAGTTGTGTTTTTCCTAAAGAATGGTTTTTTAGGAAATAGCTGGGATTGAGGGCAGTGGGTGTTTAATGAAGGATAAAATACCAGTTCCAGTTAGGAACTCATATGGACCGTCCTGATGATTAATGTGGGTTGTCCTGAATCAACCTTGGACTCTGGTAGAACATATTAGTAAGGACTGAATGTATTCCTATGAGAGGATTGATAGTTAAACCAAGTGTAGGCTAATGCCTAGAGTAACTGTGATAGCCTTACCTATTCAAGAGTGTCCATATATCTAAGATGGAGGGGTTCCTCCTTAGGAATGATTTTGAGGCAGGGCTAACTGTTATGTATTAGTTTCAACTGAGACTAATTAAGGACAGTATTTTTGGACTGACTGAATTCAAGTTTTAATTGAGACATATATATATCAGCCCAGGACTGATTGGTATCTGTCCTTTGAATCAGTCCTGTTTAGAGAGGAATTATAGTGTCAAGGATAGGCTGGGCAGTGTAATACCTAAGTTAGTTATTCTTTGCAAAATTATTGAAAACCCTGTTTACATATTCTGGAACCAATGTACATGAGGGGTGGCAGCATATGTCTTGATTCATATGGACTTAAGTTTTGTAACAGGGCTCTTGAGTATAAGAAGTTTTAATGCTCTTTGAAGCTAAATAATTACAGTGGGTTGAGAGAAATGACAGTAAGGGTTCACATTATTTTTGAGTATAAGATTAGCTTTCATAATAAACTAATTTACCCTTTAAATTAAGTTCCATAGACATGTGAGGACACTTGAGTATATACCTTAGAAGTACCCAAGTATAGAATACATGTGTGGTAAATATTGTAATAATCAGTTGAGGTAATTAGACTAAAATGGTACAATGGTTAGGTCACATTCTTAGCTTGATAGAGTTTCTAATAAACCATGTGATACTTTTAGTTTAAGGTTGTTATTAAGAAATTTGCTAAACTAAACTAGTGTAATTTTTAATCAATTTGTACATCATTATTAAATTACAGGAGATCATCCAGCTTCATTGCCTACTTGTACTTTTCCAGAGCAAGGCAAGTACATTCTATGGTTTGATCAGTGCATTTTCTTTGTTCTTTATTACTGACACACTGCGACACGTTCATTATCTTATCTGGCTTGTTCTTTCATGTTCTTACTTGTATCTTAGGGTGGGGAAATACTCTAGATATGTGACCAAACCTGGATACTTATTCATGATCTTTAGCTTAGGCCTCGCACAGTGCACGTGGGTTCTAAGCCGTATCTACATGATCTTTCAGGATCTTTCATGTTCTTTCATGATGTTACCCAAGCCGGTCACATATCATAGAAGTATTTCAAATTCATAACACATGTTCAGGATTTTGTTCTTATATTAGTTTCCTATGATCCTGATCTTGATTTTAGCTATAGTCGTGATCTTTCATGCATCTTTATATAGTCGTGATCTTTCATGTATCTTTATAGCAGTAGTTCATGTTCTTCCTTTTCTTTCCATATCCTGATCTTCTTGTTCTTTCAGCATTTACTTTCCATATCATGATGTTGTTGTTCATTACCTAGAATTGTGCTTTGCTCCGCTCCTGATTGGATAAGTTACAGGTGAGATGGAGGCCTTGTGTGACACCTACTATGGTCAGGATATTGCTTATCCTGCTGAGCCAGCTGGAGCTGCTTGTGACTTAGAGGCTGCAGAAGCCTAAACCTTCATCTTAGTATTTCCTACTATTTTCCACGTATTGAGACTAGTAGGCTCTTTTCATTAGTTGGAATGTAATAATTCAGATATTGTACTTACTCTGGTTGGGACACATTTATAGATGCTGTGTTTTCATTCATGTCCATATTATCTGATTATTTTCCCTAGATTGGTAAAGCTTACTTTGTTGTGTCTAGCAACAAAGGCGGGGTGTGTCCGACTCGTGTCCGATTATTCGGGAGCGGGTCGTGACATGTTTTTAGTGGTGGCATAGGAAAATTGGGAATTAAGGGTATATCAGGTTTATCAGGATTATCATGTATCTTGACATTATCAAAAGATTTTATGGTAGTTTTAGGGTTTGTCATTCAATAAGTTTTCTTTTGATGCAAATGGTCACTACGAGGAAGACCGCGGACCAGCCCGGAGTTGTAAGCAGTTCAGAGCCGGCTGTACCAGACGTTCTGATGGATCAGTTTCCAGCAGCGCCTCCTATCTTTCCATCGTTGCCTCCGACGATGACGTTTGACGGTGCCCAAGTGATGTTTCAGCATTTCCTGGAGGCCCAGAACCATCAGGCAGCACAGTTCAGAGCGACTGTCGTCGACGCACTTAGGGCCAGGGAGCCGGCAGCACCAGCACCAGCACCAGCACCAGTAGCACCTCCAGCACCACGAGGACCGAGACCGGGGACAGCCAAGGAATACCAGAACCTCTGCCCGATGGACTTTTGGGGTAATGAGGGGATCGTTTACGCAGACGAGTGGCTAGAGAATGCGGAGAGGACTTTGAGAATGGCGCACATTCCGGATGACATGAAGGTGGAGGTGGCCAGCATGTGACTCTTTGATTTGGCTAGAGCCTGGTATCGCGAGAAGCCCCAGTTAGTAGCCCAGCAGAGAGGAGGAGCACAGCATGCATCTTGGGCAAATTTTAAGACCCTGTTCAAGGAGAAATTCTTCCCTGATGTAGAGAGAGATGAGCTGAGGTTGCAGTTCGAGATGCTTCAGCAGGGGACGATGATGGTTGCCCAGTATACTTCAGAGTTTACCAGACTCAGCAGATTTGCTGAGAGCTTAGTCAGAGAGCGAGAGGACAGAGCATGGAGATTCAAGAAGGGTCTCACCAGGGAGCTGCAGCACACAATAGCTATTAGCCAGGCAACTACCTATGTGAGCATTCTGAAAATTGCTCAGGCAGTGGAGAAGGAGGCGGACCCAAGGCTGAAGAGGGACCGAGATGTGGCCAGCAGCAGTTTCCAGGCGCCGGCGAAGAGGGTTCAGACTCAGATTCCAGCGAGGACTCAGCAGCAGTAGCAGTATCGTCCAGCCAGAGTTCCTGCACATCAGCATCAGAGACAGCAGCTGGCGACCCCTTGTGCCTATTACCATCGCTCGGGACATCATATCGACGAGTGCCGCAAGAGGTTGGGACTTTGCCTCTTTTGCGGATCAGATGCACATCAGATGAGGGACCGCGCTCAGGCTACAGCTAGACTAGCAGGAGGACCCCAAGGAGCTGGAGGACCACCGCTTGTACCACCCAGAACATTGCCTGCTGCACCCCAGAGAGGAGGAGCCCTACCACCACAACAGCAGAGGTTTGCACAGCACTAGCAGCAGCAGAGGAGAGGAGCTCAGCAGGGACGTGCTTACATCATGGCTGCAGTTGAGGAGGGCGAGGCAGTGCCAGATGTGATTACAGGTTCTATATCTTTACACTCTTTACCTGCCATTGCATTGTTTGATTCTGGAGCCACCCATAGCTTTGTATCATATGAGTTTCTACATAGACACGGCTTCACACCTAAGCCCACTAGGCGATACTGTCGTATTATGACAGGAGGGGGGTTAGTGCCAGTTAGTGAGATGGTGGAATGCCCTATCACTATTGCTGGGAGATAGATTAGAGCTCGACTTCTAGTGATGCCATTGCCTGGACTCGATGTGGTCCTCGGCATCGACTGGATGAGCAAGCAGTTTGCCATAATAGACTGCCATGAGGGGAAGGGGCCAGCAGCAGCACCAGGCTAGGCCGCAGCATGGGAACAAATAAGGAGGCCGAGGACAGGCATTCAATCTGTCCTTAGAAGAGGCATTGGCATCGCGAGATTTTGTGGCAGGTAATATTTTCGTCGTCTCATATGCCGCTGTAGCATTGTTTGATTCAGGAGCATCACACTCATTTATATCTGCACAATTTGTAACACGACTAGGAATGGAGTTCGAGGCATTGCCAAGGAGGTTAAATATACTCACTGGCAATGGGCTCGTAGGAGTTAGTAGAGTCATTCTAGCGTGTAGTATTGTAGTGTGCGGGCATTCTTTACCCGCCAGGTTGATAGAATTTCCTATTGAAACTTTCGACGTTATCTTAGGCATGGACTGGCTGAACGACAGTCATGCGACAATAGATTACAGGAAAGTATCACCATAGGCAGCACCCGTGGTACTTGTGGAGAAGAAGGATGGGTTATCCAGATTGTACATCGATTACAGAAAGCTTAACGCGGGCAACAGTAAAGAACAAATACCCATTACCCAGGATAGATGACTTGTTTGACCAATTGAGTAGAGCAAGAGTTTTCTCCAAGATAGATCTACGTTCAGGGTATCATCAAGTGAGGGTTCGGAAGGAGGATATTCCCAAGACAGCATTCAGGTCGAAGTATGGGCATTACGAATTATTGGTAATGCTGTTTGGTTTGACCAATGCTCCAGCAATATTTATGGATTTGATGAACCGCATCTTTATGCCGTACTTAGATGAGTTTATCATTGGATTTCTCGATGATATTCTCATGTACTCAGCTAGTGAAGAGGAGCATAAAGATCACCTCAGAAAAGTATTGCAGGTTCTGAGAGAGAACCAGTTGTACGCCAAGCTCAGCAAGTGTGAGTTTTGGTCGGAGCGTATTTTATTTTTGGGTCGTATCATATCAGGAGCTGGAGTAGCAGTAGATCCCAAGAAGGTAGAAGCAGTAGAATGTTGGCCAGTACGTAAGACCGTAGCTGATGTGCGGAGTTTCTTGGGATTGGCAGGATATTACAGAAGGTTCGTATCAGATTTTGCAAGACTTTTCGCACCCATGACCCGCTTGACATAGAAGGATGTACCATTCGTCTGGTCGACAGAATGCCAGGCATCATTTGAGAATCTGAAGTAGAAGTTGATATCAGCGCCTATTCTTACATTGCCAGTTGGACCCGGAGGTTTTACTGTATTTTGTGATGCGTCAGGTAAAGGACTTGGGTGCGTCCTCATGCAGCATGGGAAGGTGATAGCGTATGTATCTAGGCAGCTTCGGGACCACGAAAAGAATTATCCAACTCATGACTTGGAGTCGGTGGTAGTAGTATTTGCTTTGAAGCTGTGGAGGTATTACTTATATGGTGATCGAGTGGACATGTACACAAACCACAAAAGTCTGAAGTACATCTTTACTCAGAAGGAACTAAACATGAGACATAGACGATGGTTAGAGTTGATCAAGGATTACAACGTGGAGCTTCAGTATCATCCAGGCAAGGCTAATGTGGTAGTAGATGCTCTCAACAGGAGAGACGGTGCATTTATGTTGACAACACAGAAGCATATCTTAGAAGACCTTCATGAGATGGGCATAGAAGTTATACTTCCTAGTGATGAAGGAATTCTGGCAATCTACAAGTTCAATCTGACTTAGTAGATAGGATCAAGGTAGCTCAGGCATAGGACCCAAGGATTTAGAAGCTTAGGACAGAATGTGAGTCAGGGCTCAAGAAGGAGATGAAGATTCATGAAGATGGTACACTTAGGTTTCGATCACGTCTATGTGTGCCTAGTAGAGATATCAGACTGGAGGTTATGGCAGAAGCTCACAGTTCTCAGTATTCTATACACCCTGGAGGGACCAAGATGTACAAAGATCAAGCAGTACTTCTGGTGGAACGGAATGAAGAGAGAGATCGCTAGATTTGTTTCTCGTTGCTTGATATATCAGCAAATAAGGCAGAAAAATAGAGGCCAGCTGGATTATTGCAACCGCTTCCTATCCCGGAATTGAAATGGGAGCACATCACGATGGACTTTGTAACCGGTTTACCGAGATCACCAAGTGGTAAAGATGCTATTTGGGTGATAGTAGATCGGCTTACGAAGGTGGCACATTTTCCCTTTTAGAGTAGGGCAATCTACAGAGAAGTTGGCAAAGTTGTATATGCAGCAGATAGGCAGCATAGAGTCCCTGTCAGTATTGTGTCAGACAGAGTATCCATTTTACATCACATTTTTGGAAGAGCTTACATCATAGTCTGGGTACCAAGTTAAGATTTAGTATGGCCTACCATCCACAGACGGATGGGCAATCAGAAAGGACAATCCAGACTTTAGAAGATATGTTGCGAGCATGCACTCTGGATTTTGGAGGATCTTGGAAGAGTCACCTACACTTAGTCGAGTTCTCGTACAAAATGGTTATCAAGCCAGTATCCATATGGCGCCATTGAAGCATTATATGGTAAGAAGTGTAGGTCGCCACTTGCATGGGATGATATCGGGAGAGGAAGATGTTAGGTCCGGAGATGATTGTTCAGACGGTTGAAGTGGTTAAGGAAATTAGAAAGCGACTTCGAGTTGCAGGATCGGCATCGTCATTGGGCGGACCAGCATCGTAGGCCGCTAGAGTTTTTGTTGGGGACCACGTATTCTTGCGGATCTCACCTACCTGTGGGGTCATTAGATTTGGCGTTCGTGGCAAGTTGAGTCCACGATACGTAGGCCCATTTATTATCCTTAATAGGGTAGGCGATGTTGCTTATCGTTTATCCCTTCCACCTTCGTTACGAGAGGTGCATGACGTGTTCCATGTATCTCAGTTACGCAGGTATGTATCGAACCCAAGCCATATCCTCGATCATTCTGAGCTGGTTGTTGGTACCAACTTATCTACGAGGAACAGCCAGTGTCCATTTTGGACCGAAGGGAGAAGATACTCAAGAACCGAACAATTGTCTTGTCCGTGTTGCTTGGGATCATCACTCTTGTGAGAGTCAACGTGGGAACGTGAGGATGATATCCGATCACGGTATCCACACCTTTGACTCACAAGGTATATCTCTTTCTGTATACCTTGATTGTCTTGATTCCTCATGTTATCACCTTATGGGTAGAACTACTTGATATCGTAGATTGATAAATATATATATATATATATAGTACTTGTTATTGATATGGTAGAATGACTGCTTGCTCACTAGAATTGCTTGTATTAGTTTAGCTCTGATATTTCTATCCTGCTTGGATTTGAAATTTGAGGACGAAATTTTTCTAAGGAGGGTAGAGATGTCACTCCCCGTTCCCAGAATACGTATTTTAAATGCATGAACTGTTTAAATGTATTTATTTAATATTATCATGTTATTCTGTATTTAAATTCCTTTAATTTTATGCTAATTAATTTTCTGTATTTTACTTTCTACTTTTATTTTTGCTTTAGCTTTGCTTTAGGTCAGGCCTAGGTTGGTCTATTTTCGAATTTGTGTTGGTTCATATGAACCCGACCAATCCACCCAACCCCCCTTTCATTTAAAGCCCCAACCCCTCTCTCTCTCTCTCTTCATTACTTTCCTTCACTATTACTCTTCTTCTTCTTCCTCATTTACTTCCTCCCCAACCAACCGTAGGCAAATACATCTTGCTCCACATGAGAACCCATATTTTTATGGTTTTATTCTTCCTCTCATGATTCTAAGAGAGTTAGTAATTAGCATTTTTGATTTCCTTGGATCATTTCTCATAGATCTAAGTTGTTTTATTTTCGGTTATCCATGGGTTTTGATCTGCCAAACTTGCATATTTTCGAAAATAGATAGTTTCATGTAGTAGAGATTCTCATTCTACCCCATTTTGATCTATGGAAGTCCTAGTTCTAGTTTGGACGAAGGTCCCATGGAATTTGGAGTTCGGGAGGAGTTTTGCTCACGCTGTGCGTGCCTACGTAATATCAGCCCTCTACGCTCACATTGTTACGTATTAGCGTAATATTGAGTTTCACGCTCACGCTGTGCGTGCCAGCGTAATATTGAGTTTACGCCCACGTTATTACGTGTTAGCGTAATATCGAGTTTTACGCCCACGATCACTCGTGTCAGCGTGAAGCACTTTTTACGCTCACTCATGCATGTGTAAAACTTGACTTTTTACGCATGTGGCCCTTTACGCATGTAATCTTTTACGCATATGATCCTTTACGCATACAAGACTCGCGCGTAACCCTATTCTTTATGCATAGCTCTTTTACGCTCACACCTTGGCTCGGCGTAAAACGTGTTTTGCCCAACTTCTTTTTACGCAAACAAGTTTTATGCTCAATTTATTCTTTTAGTTTGGTGTATTTCCTTTACCCGTATTTGCCTTAGTATAGAACCGTGGTGTAACCCGATGGCTTGGCGTAAAACGAGTTTTACGCACGTACTCTTCTGGCTCGGCATAACACGAATTTTTACGCTCGACTTTATTTCATTATAGAGCGTACTCCTTTTTATGCACATGGCATTCCCTTATTATATCAAGGTTTTGGTAGACATGATTAAGATAAATCAAGGTTTTGCTCCAGTGTTTGGGCATGTGTGATGGCTATAATGGTTTGTAGATGAAAGTTGTCAACAATGGAATATTTTATAAAGAGAGATTTCTCGTCTAGCAAATCTGATGTATAGTACAATCTTATATAATTTAGAACTACAATTCTAGTCTAAACTAATATTTAATTTCTTATATATCAAATTAAAATTTCAGTATTAGATCCATATTTTAGGACTGAGCATTAATCGGTTTAGACCCGAAAATCGAACCAACCCGAACCGAATAAGCTATTCGGGTTGGGTCAAACCCAATAAAATTCGGGTTCGGTTTTAGAAACCTCTTTAATCGGTTTTCGGGTTCGGGTTCGGTTAACGGTTCAGGTTCGGTTTAAAACCGAAAACCGAATAAGGGTGCAATTACGAAAGTACCCTCACTACTCTAACCTAAATATAAAATGTCATTTACGTTTCTCTCTTTCCCTCAACTCATTTCTCATCTGAACTCTCTCTCCCATTTTTCTCGCCGCCTCCATTGGAGACAGGAAAACTCTAATGTGACTCTCTCTCCTCTCTGACTCTCCGTCGGTCGTCCCGGCGACTCCCCGCCTCTCTTCTCCTCAGCCTTCACCGCCTCTCTTCTCAGCCTTCACCGCTCCATTGGAGAGAGGAAAACCCTAGATCTGACTCACCCTAGATCTGAACCCAGAAGGCTCTGTGAGTTCAGATCTGAACTCTCTCTCCTCTCCAAACTTGAAGTTCAGATCTGAACTCTCCTCTCCCTCTGAAGTCTGAATCACTCCGGATCTGAAGTCTCCCTCCGTCTGAAGTCTAACTAGCTTGTTAGTATTTTTAATTTATTCCTTTATTTTTTGTTAATTTTTTTCTAATTATGTTAAATATTGAACACTAACTGGCTAGTGTTGTTGTTTTTTGTGCAGTAAGTTGGGGGAAAACGAGGGAGGAGTGATTTGGATCCGGATTCAAGTCTCTGGTAATAAAATTTTAGTGTTATAAATTTTAGTATCATGTTATTATTTTTACTGTCATCATATACGCCTTTTGACCTGAACTTGATATAACCATGATATGTTAATATTTTCTTCAGCATGGATTGTTATGTGGAATACACCATATGTCTTGATTTGGTTTATGGATACCCAGTATCACGGGAACTTAACCCTAAGAGCTATAGGCTCGACCCCACTTAAAACTAGTCGATTTTCATACCTTGTCACCATTGATAATGATTGTTATCTTGACTAATCATTGATCACACGTTCCTAGTTGGAACTAAGAGACTGGCTAGTCGTCTTATTGAATTGAATGAATGAGACATATTCATATTAAATTACGAACTATTGTAATCGATTGGCCAATCCCGAATATTGGCATACAGGCACATGTAGGCTTCAGTTTAATTATTCTTCCACCAAAGCACCATGTGTACTTTATGGTCAAGGCGATTATCTCGTGGTTAGTTTTGATTGTTACATTACGCTATGTAAAACCTACAACCTAACCGCACGGGTATCGTTGTAGAGTCGTGCATATCGTACCCCGTATAAAGGTACTCATTCTGAATGACCATGATCCACGGCATGGAACTTCACTTAACGTAGAGGCTACTAAGTTAAATAAAATAATGATTGCATGGAGAGAATGGATTTCCGAGTTCTTACATGGCAGCCCTCTTGGGACTATTAGTGCCCGACAGGGCGGCTGGTCCCCACAGATACTGCAGATCTGCCACACGGGCAGGGAGTGGTATCTGCTTATATTACTTATTGTATATTGTCTATTAACGACGGGCGTTCCGCTGGGACTCGTCTAAATACATGATTGGCGCAATTGATTGATTGGGTAAACTAGCCTTGTTTGCCCATAGTAAGAACTGAGGAATCCTTATTGCATAAAACCAAGGTAACTTGGGACTGACAGTAGCAAGCCGTAGCAGTTGAATGGCCGTTTAAATTGATTTGTTTGTGTACTGTGCCTACTCTGTTTAACTAACTGAGATGATCAGATGTCAGGGCATGACGGGTCAACTTATGTCCTTGTTTGGTTGGAAGATTGGCTCGAAGTGTCATGATGTTATGTGAATCCTAGTAGCAAGCAGAGACCTATTTATCATATTTTTCGTAACTGGTTTTAGTTCTCATATCGTGCTTCCTTGTGGTACTTTCTATTAGAGGTCTAACCTCTCTGGTTTTGCATGGCCAGATTTAGAGCCAGTCCCCGAGGAATCAGCTTACTTCTACCTCCAAGATGGTCAATACTAGAGGAATGATCGTAGGAGGACTCGAATGGGTTCCTTACTTCCCCGCTCGTTTTGTTACTTACTTTATACTTTGTCACTTGGCACCGACATGTTAGTCGGATTGTCTTGTACTTACTTTTACATAATTGTAACTAAGTCAGACTGCAGCTGATAATAATTGTGTATAACTTGCTATACTATCTGGCTATGTTTTGTAAAGCCAGATCTCAGGAACATTTTGACTAAGCGTTTGGGACGCCTTACTGCTTTATCTATATATTCTTTATTACTGTTTCTTGCTTGAATGATTGAGACAATAGATGCAAAGTGACCATAGCGAGACTTTCATGTAGTATGCACCCCTTTGTCCTTTAGACAGCATTGATCGTATTATACGATATTTATCTACCCGTAATACATAGATGGCTGAGTCATTCCCCCGCTCTCCAGTATTCTGGTTCTGGGGCATGATACCCTGCCTTCCTCTCTAAGGCACGGAGGCTTTAGGCAGCTGTTGGCTCACCGGTCGCTTCTGAGCATTCTGACTATGAGCCCGATGCACCTCCACTTGGACAGGATCCTCCTCCTCCTCCTGTTACTCTTGAGTCTTTTCAGACCATGCTCCGAGATCGCTTCACCTTAGAGGATGATCGTTGGACTCAGATGGATTACCGGACTACCCTGCAGATGATCGCCCTCAACAACTCGCTGCATGATACTCGGTACTCCATGTCTCGCCATCCTTCCATGCCTATTCCTATGGAGCGGGATCCTGGTCGTGAGGGATATCGTATCGATGACCCTTGGATCATTCGCTACTTGGATCCGGATGCAGCCTTCGTGGACCCTCGTCGCTCTTTCTCTGATCCATCAGACGACGCTGGTCCTTCACATGCTCCATGATGGATATGGTCTCTATTTGCTGATGCTACTAGAGGATTCTAGATTATGGTTTATGCATTTTGATTTTAGTTGCTTTGATGTACTTGGTTTGTATTAGACTTATTATGAGGTGTGCCTCTTGAGACTTTGGTAGTTCTATCAGTTTTTTGTCATTTCTTCGATTATGACTCTTGAGACATTTAGTCGTTATATTAGTCTATATGCAGTTTTTTTCTCTTATCTTTTGGTGTGTTTTCCAATTATAATTGTTTATCTTATATTGCTAAATGCCAAAAGGGGGAGATATGTATATTCTATATTCTTTTGTCTATGTATCTGTGCCTTTTGGAAGAATGTTCTTATCAGGCCAACAAGATTCAAAGCATTATTTACAGGGGCAATTTTTAAGCTCGACACTGATTATGGGAGAGCTATGGTTTTTGTCTTTAAATGTGTCCAGGTATAAATATTGAATATATATTATTATTTTGTCAATTATCAATATGGGGGAGATTGTTGACACAAAGTCACAGTCAACCAAATATTGATAACATTGACTAAATTACTTGTAATAATTCATTACGACACACGACAACTACATCCAGCTCAAATCAGACGATAGCTCAGTTCATGTAAATGCAAGTTATTTTTGAGTCTGTATTTTATATATTTATTGAGTCTAGACTGATGTAAGCTGAGATATGCTGAGCTCTTGAGACTTAACCTATAACCTACCCAAAATCCATAAGCTCCACTATCCAAATAAGCCCATTGGACCCTAAGACCCATTCTGTGCTCTGGAGACAGAGTTCGGGTTGAACTCTGCCTCCACACAGAGTTCGGGCCGAGCTCTTTCCCCTAAAAATCAGCTTCCTAATTTTTAGGGTTAGCTGGTTGCAAGTTGTCCAACGGCCAAATATTTGAAATTTTCTACCAGAATTTTGGCCGAATTCTGCCTGCTAATATCCTATAAATAGGCCATGAATTCTCTTATTTTCAATCATCCAATCTTCTCTTCTATTCTCTCTAAAGCACAATATAAGCCATACCCTTCTTCATCTACTAGCCACAAGCCTCCTAGCCTCAAGTGCTCAGCATCTTTCAGTTAGGAGTTTTGTGCAAGAGTTCAAGAAGTCGCTTGGAAGATTCCAAGCATCGCCACTGCGATCCTTTGTAAGAAGTTGACGTGCTCTTCTGAAGAAAAGGCACGGGGTGTAACTACTATTTCACAAATAGTGGATTTAATCCTGAGCTAGAGTTCTCAGGCCTGGACTAGTCCTCCACGAGGGAAACCAGGTTAAAATCGACTGTGTTAGCGTATGCTCTCTTGCTTCTTATTTATTTCCGTATTTACTCTGTTTACTTTATACTTGTGAAAGAGTTGAATTTTTAATTGGTTATTATTGCTAGAAACTCTATTCACCCCCTCTAGAGTTGCCATCTGTTCTTCAAGTTTCATGTCTTACGGTAAAGGGGGTCTTAGGTTCTCTATTTCATTCTCTCACATCTCTCTCTGTGTGATAAAAATAGATGATGTGTTTTAGGTTCTTTAATTTCATCTCCCATCTTTTTTTCCCAGGTTTTGTGGCCTTAGGGCCGATCGAGTCCGGCCACAGCTAGCCCTAGTAATTTTGTGGTTCATCAAAGAGAAAAGGGGGTTTTGCTCTTTGATGAACAAAAGGGGATTTTGCTCTTTGATCGAATTTACGGCCCTAGGTAAGTTTTTTTTTCTTCTTCTTCTTCTTCTTCTATTTTTTTAATCTGAACTTAGTCAATTTGGTATTCTCTTTGTTCGTGGTTCATGAAACTCTGAATCTAGGTTTTGAATAGGGAATGAGGTTTTGCTTGGATCATACAAGATTGAAGAACTAATTAGAACTCAGGTACCGTATATCCTTGTTATTTAATTTATTATTATTATTTGTTACTTACATTGTTGTTCCGAAATTAATTTTGGTTATATAGCTCGGAGAGGAAAGTCCCTTTTTTTTAACATTTGTTCTGTTAACATTACATGAGAATTTTTGTTTTACTAATAGGAACCCTATTATCCTTTCTTTCTGAGCAGACCGGAAGGAAAGGATTCATGGACATACCCTAAAAAATGAATGGAATTGTTGTTGTTTCTTTCTGATTTGATTTTGGGTAAATTTTATGTTTAACAATTTGATTTGGATGTGTTCTTGCTTCTCTTTCCTAAGTCATCTTTGAAACTATTTTTCCCACAATAGCATGTCTAGCATGCTTCACAAAAAATGTGCAAAATGGTTGCATTTTCCAAAGCTTTCTAATATAGAATCTAATGGCAAGTACAGAAATATTATCAGTAGAGATATATGCAACTCCTATGCATGATCAGCAGTAATGTGTAACAATATGGACATAGTGAGAGGGACTTGAAACATCAGTAACGACATGTTTTAAACATTAACTATCGACAGATTCCTGTGTTTTTCTTGTACATTGATTCATATCATAACAAAAATAATGGTGACACTCATCGTTGTGGTCTAGACCTGAGATTGTATATACAACATGAAGAGTATGATGAATGTAACTCTGAAACTAGAGAATTATTTTTTGTAATTTGTATGGAAAATAAAACAATAGTTTAGCGCACAAGAATCATTCATTTTACTCTCGGACATTACATGACACATTGACGGGTAACTGTAGAGAAAATGTTTGAAACACTGAAATACATATATTGGATTCGCAGGGGTCAGGCGTCAGACATATAATAATAATCAAAATATACCAATAATAAACCTAGGAAATCCTGTGTGATTCTCTCTGAAGATAACAAGCATCAAGTAGTGTCTCAAGCAACACTGAAACAAGAACTTTGAAAGCATTCAACTAAGCTCTCTTCACCTAGAGATTGACACCTTATGTATCGTTTAAACTCTACTCAACTCATTCCCAATTAATGCAGGGAATTTGTTGGCTTTAAGGTATGTCCAGACAGGTAGGTTTGAACCTCAAATGTCTTCCAATGTATACCACTAGGAAATGTAGAACTGCTTTAGGCATCAATATTAGCAAAATTCACCATACTCGTATACTTCTCCAGCTGCAAGAAGATATAGATGTGCTATTGTGGGAAAATAGTTTGGATTAGCTTCTATTTTCTAAGTCATCTCGATATATTCTGTTTAACAATTTGATTTGAATGGAGTAATAGTCATTTTTCTGGTTTTTACCTATAATAAATAAATTCTCTTCATTTACATTTACAACATTTTAAGCTTTTAGGGATCCTTCGTATATTGGTAGTTGGTTCCATAGATGAACTACTTGTTTCATTAGCTCTCTTTCCAGTTTGAAATGAAATTTTTGTTTCTTCTGAAATTTATGACTTGACAGTCCAATGTGTATACTTCCTGGAATCCTGATACTAACAAATAGCAATAGAAAGCAAATAAAAATTTTAAAATAAAAAAACCAATGTGTATACTTCCTGATACTAACAAATAGCAACATTTGATTGTTGGATGCAATGTTTCTTTTTAACAATACTAAAGGTATCTGCTATAAAACATGTAATGGAATTTTCATAAGATTCGTCATAAAGTTGGTAAGGAAGCAAGATAAAAAAAGTAAAGGTACTACACACTGGATGCACGAGGGTAGCACATAAGATGGTAATTGCATAATATATATATTTCTCTATTTTCATTTTTATTTTCTATTATCTTTTCTTATATTTTGTTTCAATGTGGTATTTTGTGTTTATTTTTGTTGTAGAAAAAGGAGAGTCCTACTGGTGAGGTCAATAGAAGTGTGTTATATGTGACCACACATATGCCCAAGGATACTAATTCCTCTACCAGCTCGAACGATTATATTGTAAGATTAGCTTTCTCTTAACTGAAATAATAATTTTGTCAATTTTGAGTTTCACTAATCATATATATGAACCATTTGTATATCTTGTAGGAACTTATAGAAGATGATCCTCTAGATGATTGAAAAAATCCAAATATAATAGCACTCAGAGATAGAGAATTCAAACAGCTTCCCGGGTTTCTGTAAACCCCATCACACCATATAGAGTTGAATCCAAATTGTCTGGGAAATGCTACAAGGAAGGTCCACTCAACTCTATCATAGATGTCCAACTTTAGAATTGTATTCCATCAATGTACTGTTCTATCAATCTCTATCACCATTTCATGTGCTAAGCCCACATTCTCATGAATATTTTTGCCTTTAACAAAGCCTGACTATTACTGGAGAAAATATGAGGAAGAATTATTGCCAGTCTTTCAGCTAGGATCCTTTTTGATGATATGCAACAAGCGAATAAATGTTACATGTGGAGCCATCTTGTCCAGGATAGCTAGTAGGGTATAATTATTTAATAACTTTAAAATTTCCTCCTCTTAAGGTATTTTGCATAAGGGTTTACTCATATCATCACTAGAGATGGTCGAGTTGGTATAAGGACCACTTGACCACCTAGATTTTGTAGCTACATCCTGCATTATGTTTTAGTTTCCTATGCCAGAAATGGGAACAAACTCAAAAGACTTGGTATTTTACTGATTGCAGGTCATGGTCAATCCTTTACTTGAGCATTTTCTCTTTCGAGTTGGACTACATTGCCAAACCCATTTTGATTCTAACAAACTTGTATGAGAAGAATGATGATCGCCCTAGTGGTGAATATAGTTTTTTTACTCTTACAGTTACAGTAAATAATAGTGGTTGGACATTTATTTACTGCTAGGAATTACAAACACCCAAAATTAATGGTACTCCGTGTTATATATGTGTTGGATACGAGTGGAAACACCAAAATATGAATATGTACATAGACAACAGTAAGTGCCATTGACAACTCTAGGTGTTATAGATGTTTTGGCCCATGCATATGCCTGTGAATATTAGTTTGATTGTAGTAAAATGAGGATCTTTCATTTAAAGTAATAGATATGGCATAGGATCTCAGTTATCTAAATAATAGTTTGGCAAATTAGAATAAGAGAACAAGAGTCAAGACGCTTAGGTTCGGTTAGATTTTGCTATCATGTTTGTATATATTAGAGGACTTATGTTTATTGTTTCTTTCCTTGTTGAATGGTGGTCTTTGTAATGGACATAACAAAACTTGGTTACTATTTGATTGGGTAGCAGATTCTTGCTTTGCTGGATCCTATGTTAATATAAGTAGAATGCCTACTCATGAACATATTGCAATTTGCATAAAAAATTAGTGATCAAGTGATCTTCATTTTTAGTACCAGAAGATCCAGTAGAACAATATAAATAGCTGCATAGTTCAAATTTTTGAAGAAACGTATATATAATTGCATTTTTGAAGTTCTATAAACTTGTGTTGTATGCCCATCTTATATTCTTACCCAATTTAACATGGTTTGCTACATTGCAATGTCTCCGAGGATATATGGTCCACTGTATGAGCTAAGACTGAACGTTACTACACACTCACTCTGCTAGCTTATTTCTTTGCCACACTGTTCAGAACCAACTGGAGTAGAAGAAAATTGTACCCAGATAAAGTTAAACATCTTGGAGTCTTGGTCTGAAACTCCTTGTTACATAAGTCCAGTGTTGGCATCCACCTAGTGAAGGAGTCCTTGTGTTACTGTATTAAAGCAATACTTATAAGACCCATGTTTACTGACTTTCTATAAATTTCAGTATTCAATGTTATTGCATCTTTGTGTTTCAATGGTTGTAGGTACCGGAACAATCTAATTTGCCAAAGACATATTTTTTAAAGGACTTCAAAAGAAAACATATTGCTTTGGACGCTTAAATTCTGATACACCGCCAAAGGAAGATGTTTATAGTATCGTCGTCGATGAAATCTTTGATCGCAATGCATATTTGTTTGAAGGGGATGGAAAGTTTGAAGATATTATGCTTGGTGATTTGAGCAATTGGCCAAAAGAGTGTGTTCAATTTATTATAATTTTAATATTTGCTTTTAGTTTTATTTTTTGGAGTAAACTTCATGTGTATTCTGGAATACTCTTCCATTAATTTGGATGTTATGTATGAGAGAACAATTGCTAGTATTTAGATACTAGAAAGACAATGTCTAATTAGTGATATTTCAATATCAATTTAGATTTTTGAATGATTGGTGGTTTATTGAATTAGGTGTATTCATTTTCAATTGAGATTCTTGAGTAATTGGTGATTATATTCATGTGAATTGATCAATTTTTGACTTATATTTAGATTCAGTAAGTACGTACTGGTTTACAGGAAAATTATTTTAATTAATTAAAAATAATTATTGTGAATATTTTACAGAATGTCGACAGATATTGCCCGTCAAAAACAGCCATTCATTTGGATTGGTTCAGCGAGATATCAACGGATGAAGTCCGCCGTTTATATATGACGGACAAAATCTGTTGTTTCCTCCAATTACTTGTCGACGATAGAAAATCGCCGTTTATAATAAACTACACTTTATTTTTTGACGGACAATGTGACGGACCAAAATCGTTGAAATATACAGTTTTCGACGTTTTTAGTCCGTCGAGAACCACGAATTTCGGGGTAGTGATCCCAAGACAAGGGTGTACGATATCTGCGCTGGTACAGTGCCTCGAATGGTGACATCTCAATGCTGGCCTGAAAACGATTGTTGTATGCAAACTCCACTAAGTACAGGTGATCCTCCTAGGATCCTCTGAAATCTAAAACACAAGTCCACAACATGTCCTCAAGTGTCTGAATAGTCCTCTTTGACTGTCCGTCCGTTTGAGGGTGGTATGCAGTACTAAACTTGAGTTGAGTGCCCAAACTAGTCTGCAGACTCTGCCAGAAATGGAAAGTAAAGCGAGTATCCCGATCCGAGACGATGCTCTCCGGAACTCCATGAATCCTGACAATCAGCCACATATACATCTCTGCTAGCCTCTCAGTAGACGCATCCACTTTAAATGTTAAAAAGTGGGCTGATTTGGTCAACCTGTCTACGATGACCCAAATCGCATCCTTCTCTCATGGTGTACGCGGCAATCCAGAAACAAAGTCCATCGTGAGGTGCTCCTACTTCTACTCTGGAATGGGCAATAACTGCAACAAACCTCCTGGCCTCTGTCTCTCTGCCTTGACCTGCTGTCACGACCCGCACCCACTGTTAGGGTACGAGAACGTAACAACGCCCAGTCTACGCCGCAGTGTCGGCGGTAGAACGCTGTCCTAGGTCAATCATCTATCAATATCAAGTACCTGTACAGTTTATACTCTCCGAACGGAGGTGACATAACAATATACATCTCAATCACATCTAGGGTAGAACGAAAGACAGACAGATAGATAGATAGATAGTAACTCAAGAGAACAGTATCATAGATGAATAAGTCTAAGTGTCTAGTACAACACAATATCCAGAACTGACAACTCATAATACAAAAAGTCTAAGAGTCTATACATCTCCACATCTCAAAAATACAACACAGAATGTGAGACAAAATGTAAATATAGAAAGACTGCCTAGACTAAACTGGTCTAGACTACTGGAACATCCTCCTCAGCTGTAGGTGGATCCTGCTGAGGGTCCACAACATAAGTATCATCTAGTCCTGCTCCGTAATAGGTAGATACCAGGGCCTCCTCCTCATCCTCTGTAATATTTTCAACAGGTCCAATCAGGACAGGAACGAGCACAATACATCTCACGCAGTGCATAGCAGGTTAGGAAATATACAGGCAATAGAGTAAGATACATGAACTGCTGAAAGGAAATATACGCTGTAAAAGATAGTTGTAATGAAATATCTACTGTATATAGAGAACTATGAGTGACTAGTGATGTAGAGCACAAGATAGGCATGTGAATGGCTAGAATTTATACATGACTATACTACTGAGTTTGTACATGACTACACTACTTTGGAATTATTCACATGTCCACTTCTACTCCCCCGTACCCCAATCAATACACAAGGATCTATACAAGTTACGTTATTGTACATGATATCACATGGGGCCCATAAAAGGGTGCACATGATAGTATACATGAGGGCTCAGTAAACATGAGAGTACATGATCACATGAGTGCACATGAATAATAGAAGCATGGGAGTACATGATGATAGTGAAACACACATAACATGAAGTACCCGATGCTCCCGAGGGGGATAACATCTCATGTAAAGATCCATATAGTACCAATCCGTGTTACCAATGTGACAGCAACAAGTAAAGTAATCTAGAGCGAGAAGTAAAGCCTGAACAAGTATGAAACGGTCAGAGAATGTACTCGCCTGATAACTGAATGTCTGAAGAGGATATACTGTCTGAGGAGAGGTGTCTGGCTCCTAATCAGAGCAATACAAGTCACAATGTATCCACAATGGTAAAAATAAAGTATACAATGCATACTACATGATTCTAGGTCAATCTGGTCAAAAGTCAACTCTTAGTAAACTCTAATAGTCAAACTAGGTCACAGGAAGTCATACCAGGTTACAGGAAATCAACTAAGTCAATTAAAGTCAAACAAGGTCAAATAGGGTCAAACTAGTTAAGTTATCTAGGGTTTAGTCAATCAATGGTCAGACTAGTCAAATACTAGTCAATATGGTCAAGCTAGGTCAATCTAGACTATCTAAGGTACTACACCACAAGGTTAAGATATAACCAATACCTATACAAGTATACCACATATAAATACATATATATATAATACCAACCTTAATCCTATATTCAAGCTAATCCCATATTCCAATCTCAAGTCATGACTCAACTCTAAGTATCTAACTTAACCCCATACATATCTTATCTACATAGGTCTTTCACAAAACCCAAGTCACAATAATATACTTATATAGGTCAAACCTAAACCAACTAGTTAATAGCCTAGGGTTTAGTCAAATCTTAGTCAATAAGTCCTTCTATGTTCATCCAAGCCATTTCTAGGTCAATTTGGTCATGGTTGACCCATAGTTGACTTTGGTCAACAATGGTCAATTATCTAGTCAAGGCTAGGTCAACACTAGTCAACTAGTTAGGGTTTTAGTCAACTAGTTAAACTAGTCATTGTAGGTCAATCCTAGTCATTTCTAGGTTAACTAGGTCACTCTTGACCTAAGGTTGACTTTGGTCAACCTTTAGTCAACAAGGGTTTCTAGTAGGGTTTTGGCCTTTAGGGTTAACCCTAAAGCCATAGGCTAATAATCCTGGCCATAGGCCATGGGTAGTCATAGGGTTTCCATAGGCTATTTTATAGGTTTCTATATAAACCTAGACTTAGCAAGTTATACATATGTATATATCTATATATATATAGATATACACATCTATCTACTATCTATATACCTATATGGGAATACACTATATATGTAATACCCAAGCCCCACATATATATATATATATCTATATATGTGACCTAATACAATATATATATATATAAACAAACCTATATATATAAAACATAAATATATATAGAGAGGAGTGTGAGAGAGAGAGAATGAGTGAGAGAAAGAGAGACTGGGAGAGAGTGGGACAGTGAGGGAGAGAGAGAGAGGTGAACAGAAGACAGGGGGGAGGAGAATTGGTTCCCAGGTTTCTGGAACCAATTCCAGAAACAATACACACACAGTACATACATACATACCTATGTACATATGTACATAACTACACACACACCACCATTTCTCCCCAAAATCGACCCACACTCACACATACCTATATACTACACATATACATATTAAAACACACTAGCCCAATGGATTAACTCAAACAAAATCGAATTGAAATTCGATTTCCAAAAACTGGAAATTAAACCCAACAGTGAACTGTTGCACTGTGCACTCGATTTGAGATAAATCAAAATACACGCAACGCAACGAGCTAAGGCTCGCAACCAAGAGTTGGTAACTGACACCCCATAGATACTCTAGTGTCCTAGGACACTGACACGACACCACGACACGAAATAATGTGTCCAAACACTCAAAAATCACACGGGTAAATTCCTGATACACCCACGCGTGCACAGCGTCGTGCACGCGTGCAGTTCACTCTAGGACACGACACACGTGTCCATGTGTCTCGTGCTCGTGGGGGAAAGTTCGCCTAGGGGTCTACTAGGTGTCCACTAACCTGATTCGTGTCCAAGTGTCGCACAGTGTCGACACAAGGGCCGTATCAGTCGTGAAAATACGACTGATACGCGTGTTTTGCACTGCGTCGTGCAGAGATGCACACGCCTCGTGGACACGACACGGGCCACGTGGGGCCTCGCGGTCATGTCCACGTGTAGCCCACGTGTTGGGCTACACAATCGTGTCACCACGAGGTGTCATCGTGTCGTGTCCGTGCGATACGAGACAGTCGAAGTTGGTGTCTGTGCGTGTGTGCGCTGAAGTGCACGACCAGTGCACGTGTCCGTGCTCTCTCGATAGGACACGAGGTGTCTTGAAATTCTGGGGGCATGTGCGCAGACACTGCCCCCTTGTGTCCACCAATTTTCCCGTGTCCTAGTGTCGTGTATAAGGAGAACCAAGGGGGTGGTAGCAGGGGATTTCAGTGCACTGTGCAGTGTGTCCAGTGTGAGTGAAACTGAGAGCTTCGTGTCCAGATTTTGGACACGACACAACCCAACTTGTGCTCAGTGTTTTAGGGTTAGGTTTAGGGTTAGCTAGGCTAGGTTTTGGTTCAAAAAGAATTGGAAAACAGTGTGTATATATACTATGACAGTGATCAAAACAGTGAGCAAAAATTAGAGTTTTACAAGTAGGATACGTGTCCGATACGACACCAAACAATCCTAAAATTGTACCAAACCCTACCCACAACTATATTATAACTATATGCATGCAATAATGAAGAAAAACCAGTATAATAACTAGGTTTAGATATATTTACCTCAATGTGGTTTTCTTGAAAAAAAACACCAAAATGAGGAGTGTGTGTCCCCTAGCTCGATGAGTCCTTGCTTGATGAAACTTGGATAGCTATTCTCCCTAGGCTTCCTCAGAATACTAGTGTCCTAATGCAAGAAACTAGAGGTCCAAAGCTTGAGAAATGACAAGGTTATGGCTATGTGAAGTGGAAGGGTTTTTCTTGGTTTTCAAGAGTTCTTTTCTCATGAAACTTGAACTCTTGAACTAAGTGTTAACTATATAGGAGAGGGGGTAGCAAGGGGTGGTTTCTTGGCTGCCATGGGGTAGGGGGGTTGTCCTTGGGTTGCTTACAAGCTAAGGGAAGGACTTTAGGTAAAGGTTTAAGATATTTTGCATGGTTTAAGCAAAATATCAAATAAAGGTAACTAGATATTTATTTCACTTTATCCCATGACAAATATCATTCCTCTTAGTCATTCTAGGTTAGGGTTTAACCTATAGATTAGGGTAACTAGGTTAGGGATTATCAAGTCACTAACCAAAAGTCCATGAATAGTAAAATCTCACTAATCCTACTTAATTCCTAGAAAATTACCAAAATACCCCTTAGGCTAAAAATTACTAAAATGATATTCTAAGCCTATGGTCAAGTTCTCATGGTCATGGCAACTTCTAGGTTAGAGAAACTAGGGTTTACACTAAGTTATACTAACCAAAATCACAAAGTCATAAGTCATGACTTAGCATGACTTAGATAATGGTTTAATCACACTAATAATCACTATAAAATCATACCATGACTAAAATACCATTAATAAATAATAAAAATAATAAATTTTCAAAAAAATTCCTAATTTCAGAAAACAGGGTGTTACACCTGCTGACAGACCAAACATCTGGCTACAAAACGAGTTACCTCCCGCTTCATCCCATACCACCAGACGTGCTCCCTCAGATCCCTATACATCTTGTTGGCACCTGTTTGTATAGAGTACTGAGATAGGTGGGCCTCCTGAATGACCTATTTCTAGAGCTCTCCACTGGGCACACACAGTCTGGTAACATGCCTCAATGTGCCATCCTCTGCAAGAGTAAACTCATCATCCACCAACCCTGCTTGAACCTGCTATCGGATACACCGCAGAGCAACATCCTCAAACTGTGTCGACTTGATACTCTCCATCAAGTCCGACTGACTCTGAAGGCCCCACGTCTGGATTGATCTCCTGGCACAACCATCTCGATCCCCAAGCTCTCCAAATCTGCTAGCAAATGACGATCCTTCAAACACATGGCTGTCGGATACCTACTCAAGATATAGCAACCACGTTGGCCTTCCCTGGGTGATACTAGTGAAATATCGAAGTCCTTCATCAACTCCAACCACCTGTGCTGCTTATGTTGAGCTCCTTCTGTGTAAACACATACTTCAAGCTCTTATAATCTGTAAAGATCTCCCCTCTCCGTATAAGTGTTTTCACAACTTCAAAGCAAATATAACTACTGCCAACTCCAAGTCATGGGTAGGGTAGTTTTTCTCATGGGGACATAACTGCCTGGAAGCATAGGCAATCACCTTCCTATGCTGTTGTAACACAACCTAAACCCTTCCTGAGGCGTCACTGTAGATAGTGAACCCTCCTGATCCTGATGGCAATGTCAGAATCAAAGCTGTCGTCATCCGCTTCTTCAACTCATCGAAAGCGACCTGACACTCCTCTGACCGGACAAACTCTGCATCCTTCCGGGTCAGCCTAGTCAATGGCTCTACAACCCGGAAGAAATCCTGTATGAACCTCCTATAATAGCCTGCCAATCCCAAGAAGCTCCTGATCTCTGCTACTGAACTCGGTGTGTCCAAGCCTCCATTGCCGTGATCTTCTTCGGGTCAACTGAGATTCCATCTTCAGTCACCACATGACCCAAGAAGTCAACTCTGTCCAGAAAGAACTCATACTTCTAGAGCTTGCTATCAAGCTCCTCCCCTGAGAGCCTCCAGAACCACTCTCAAGTGCTCCTCACTCTCTTCTTCAGTCTTCAAGTACACTAGGATATCATCGATGAACACCACCAGAACTTGTTCAAGTACTGGTGGAACACCTTGTTCGTCAAGTTCATGAATACCGCCGGAGCATTAGTCAACCCAAACGACATCACCATGAACTCAAACTGGTCATACCGCGTCCTGAATACGGTTTTCGGGATATCTTCCTTCTTCACCTTCACCTGATGGTAACCTGACCTCAGATCAATCTTAAAAAATACCCTCGCCCCACTCAGCTGATCGAAAAGATTATCGATCCTCGACAACGGGTACTTATTCTTGATCGTGAGGTTGTTGAGTGCCCTGTAGTCGATACACATCCTGACCGAGCCATCCTTCTTCGGTACAAAGAGTACCGATGCACCCCATGGTGAAAAACTTGATCGAATAAAGCCCTTGTCCTGCAGCTCATCCCACCTGCTTCTTCAACTCTACCAGCTCGCTATTGTTCACCTAATAGACGTGCTGAGATATCGGCTCTGCACCGGGCACTTAGTCTTTATAAAACTCTATGTCTCTGTCCGATGGTAGTCCTGGGAAATCCTTCGGAAAGATGTCTATGAACTCCGCTATCTGACTGCCCTGAACTAAGCTCTCAAACTGCGTCTCCAGGGCGCCAAGAGCTGTGTCAGAAAAAACTTCTCCTTGAACAGCTTCTTGAAGGCTGCCCAAGTTTGTCCCTCTGTACCGATCCTCGGGTCCGTCTGGAACCACGTGTGGGCATGTCCTGTATCTGACTACTGCCGCCTTAATATATAGTCGTATTGGAATCTCCGCCAGCCGGAAGATCTCCTCGATGTGCTCTATCCATTCGTCCGCATACAGAATTCCCTCAGTATCGCGGAAGTCCTGCAGACGCATCTTCTGAAAATCTGGATCCCTGGTGTCCTTGGCTGATATGGCTGCATCTGGGCTGCCTGCGGCTGTGCAATAACTCTCTCCACAGTCATCAGGGCAAGATGATGGGCATTCTCTATGCCCTACTGGAAATAAGCGGACTGCTGTCGCTGGACCTCCACCATCCTCTGAAAGAAGTCGAACAACTGCCTTGCATCAACTGATCCGAAAGGTGGTTGCTGCCGAGAGAAATCAAGAATGATGGGAGAAGGTCTCTGTACAAGCGGAGGTGCACCTCCATGTTTGCCATTAAAATCTTTTGACAAATTTAATTACAAACAGAACAATATTACAATGTAGGACTTAGACATAGTCCTAGGAGTACACTTTTGTTTATCTGGGTCCCTTGTGCTGATGGAGTGAGTGGTAATGCATTGACTCCATTGACGATCTGACGACGGTTCTTGGTTCTCTGAAGGTCTGAGTTGCTCTGAGTGCTGGAGCTTGCGGAGAGGAAGCAGACGTTGAGTGTCTGTATCTGTCTCTCTCACTGTATATAGGTCTCTGTCTGTGTGTATTCGTCCGTTTGTAGGTAGGTGTGGAAGAAGGAAATAATCCCTCTATTTATAGTCTGCAGACTGACTGCTCATGTGCGCATATGCAGGATGCGCCTATTTATGGGGATGCCACGTGGTGATAGCTGATGGAGGCGCATGGACGATGCGCTCTGATTGAGGAGTTGAACCCTTCTTATTGCTGTCGTAGGCTGCGACAGAGCTGACACATAGCAATGGAGAGGATCTTTCAGTTGCTGAGATCTTGGGTGATTAGCACCCTTCGTAGGCTAATCAAGTCAAAAGACGCGTGTCATAGGTCCATGGCTCAAAGATCTCGGATTTGGTAGGGAGTGATCTAATAGGATGTGCCTGGGATTGGGCGCATGAGGAGGCTTTGGCTCGTAACCTTGAGGAGTCACGAACCAGTCGGGCGCATGGCTTTTGAGTCGCATGCGGGGCTTCAGTAGTGACTTTGACTTTTGTCTTTAGGGATCCGAGAAAAAGTCTGAGGCACATGGCTTTTAAGGCGCATGCAGAGATTTGGGCGCATGGCTACGGAGGCGCATGCGAGATGGTTGGGCGGCCAAATGGCTAACCGTCGAAGGAAAGTAATGATGATGCTGACGTTGGTGACGCCTCGTCTTCTAAAAAAGCTGTCAACTGTTCAGTCCTCGGGGGACGTGCTGCCAACTCTATCAGACTTCAGCATTTAATGTTCTTTGATGGGTGATAGGCTGTTGAGTGGGCGCATCGATCGCATTCCACTAGGCGCATGGGGACGCATGGGGGCGCATCCTCATAAGGCGCTTGGTATTGTGGGGCATCTGTATGATGGCGGTCTGACCGGTACATCCGTTTGCATGACACGTCTTTATTGGCCCGACTGTTACGTTCTTCGAGTGCTTTAAATAGCCGTTTTTGACTTGTCTAATTCGAAACGTCAAGTTCATCACCATTTAATGCAAATTCATTGCACGGGATTCGGAGAGCCAGCCACTTGGCGCATGGGTTTTATTTGCCCGGCCTATAAATAGTGGCATGGAGAGGGTTTGCTTCTCATTCTCTCTCTCACTCCTAAAATGAACTTTTTGCCCGAGCGCATTCTGTTGACGAGATGCTCCCGAGGGTGAAGATGCAACGCATTGTCTTCATTGATGCACTTGAAGGTGACTATTACATCCAAAAGTCGGAGTCAAGGGCTTCTGAGGCAGGCAGAAGGTGCCTGTTGCATCCAAAGATCGGGATGCTCGAGCCTCGTCTCCATTATGCTGGAAGAGCCAGATCGGAATTGCGGTGCTCCGATCATCTTTCTTGGGCTTTAGGAGAGCTCCTCCTCCCGTAGAGTGGGTGTTGCCCATTCTGGTTGGGTTGAAAGCTGCTCCTTTAGCCGCGTGTCGATTGCGGTGCTCTCCTCTTCCTTGGTTTGAAGAGCTCTTCCTCCAGCTAGAGGGTTGATTATTCGCCCTCGTTCTGCTCAATAAATGCTTCATTAGTCGAAGCATTTGATGGCGTATATGCTGACACTTCATGATGCGCCTGACTGGGACGCTGAAGGGCGGCACATAACTGAGCTGCTGAAGGGATGTACATAACTGAGGAAGCACATAACTGAGCTGCTGAAGGGATGTGCCTGGCTGAGAGCGCATGGCGATATGCGCCTGTTTTAGAGCGTATGGCGAGATGCGCCTATTTGAGAGCGCGTGGTGGTTGTTGCGCCTAGCTGTAGACTTAGGGTCTTTTCTTTGTAGAAATTCTCCTTTGTACAGCTCTTTTTTAGACATGTAGTATACTTTTATATGAAATAAAAAAATCTTCTTTTAATGTCTATGCTTTTGCTGTGCCAAGTAATTCATTGAGCTTCCTGGCGCATGTAAGGTTTGGCGCATAAGATTTTGGTCCTAAAATTCCATGCTTCTACAAGACCCCCTTCAAAGTTTTCAAAACTTTTCGTCAAGTTTTGGAATACTTTGTATAAGAAGCATGGTGGTCGACGCATGACTGTTCGGGCGCATGGATACTCCGCACATCAGTGATGGGGCGCATGCTCTCAGTTAATGCAGATGATAATGCTTCGATAACCAAGAATATTAACGATGATCTTTTTGGATTTATTTGTAGTTATCTCCTCACAGAACCCGAGGCGGCTGAGGTCATACTTCATCGGTTCACGCGTGCGACTGAGCCTATAAATAGGCGTGAGATAGAGAGAGAGAGAGAGAGAGAGAGAGAGAGTTCTTCCTCTCTTTGCTTTCTCTTTCAGAGTTCTTTTGAAAAAACCCTAACTTTCTTCCTTCAAGAAATGGCTTCCAAGACTCCTCGCGGCGGTGCTGGCAAGGGAAAGGAGCCTGCGGAGTTCGTCGAAGAGGACGCTCCTGTCACCATTGACTCCGGCCGACGTTCGGCCTGCGGTGACGGGTGGGTGTCATCTTTCAACCTTTTTAGACGAGTTTGGAGCACATGGCATGTTGGTGTGCTCTAACTCTTTGTCGCCGACGCGCATGGACTTCTGTCCTGATGATGCGCCGAGGCTATTCCGCCGACGCGCATGGGTTTAGGCCCTGATTATGCGCCGAGGTTTCTGCTAATGCATGGGTTTGCACCCTGATGATGCGCCGAAGCTTCATGCTAACGCGCATGGGTTTACACCCTGATGATGCGCCGAAGCTTCACTGCTGACGTATATGGGTTTAGACCCTGATGATGCGCCAGGCTGCTTTGACATACTTTTCTTCTTAAAGCTTCTTGCCTGACTCTTGCTTTTGTGTGTCAGTGTCGATGACTATCCCTTTGCTGAATAAGTCCTTCTAGATGCTTCTCTTTGTCAAATAGGAGTTGATTTCGATGAAGAGATTATTAACGCTGCGAAGGCTGCTATCCTACTGAATCAGCCTTCCGAGAGAATGCTGCAAATCCAGAATCAGTCGTCTGTTTTCCTCCAGAGTATGATAGAGAGCGGCAAACTTGAATCTGCTGAGTCCGAGGATGTGACCTTCTTAAAACCTGCCTTTCTGTTCGGTGACCGACTGACCTCCACCGAGGCGAAGATTTTGAAGATCAAAGAAGACTGGTTCTTCTCTGCGAAGGGCATGGTTCTATACATACGACAACTTAAATGCCAATTGCCGCTGACGGCCTTCTACCGTTTAGCTTCCAAGGGAAGGATGTCATGGAACTTACTCCTTCTCAAGGAGGGACAGTGGGGGGTATTCTTTCGATTGATGTTACCTCGAATCAAAGGGATAACTTGGCTGTCTTGCGAGCTGGTCCCTCGTTCAGTTGTCGAACTTTGCGTCCTGGGAGCCTTTATTGTGAGGTCCCTAATGACACCTTTGCCTTTAGTGCTTCGACCTTTGCAAATCGGATGCTGACATCGAAGGTTATGTATC
>JANAVB010039686.1:0-40364 GCA_029216955.1 Iris pallida | reverse complement strand
TATATACATATATATATATATATATATATCTATATATATATATATATATATTATCTATACCTACAAAAAAAATATATATATATATACCTACAAAATATATATCTATCTTATATATATATATAAATCTATATATATATATATATATATTATATATATATATATTTACACAAAATATTACCATGAAACTATATAACCTTATCAATTCCATCTCAAAGCTGGACACAAACTCTTAAATCTGAACAATTGAACATAATTAACTTGAACTATATCTATATAGACTCAATTATAGATATATCTTATTATATATAGATATATATATATATATATATATATATATATATATTATATATATATATATATAGAGGTTATATAGAACTAGATATTGTATATAGATTATATATAAAAGTATATAGCTACTCTAATTTAGGCTACTAACAAACTGAAATCAAGATTGAAACCTATCATTTCAATACCCAAACTCACAGAAACCATATACCTGTATAGCCTATATTATACTATCAATATATTTATATAGATATTTATATATACAAAGGGAACTATTATATATAAAAATATATATATATATCTATATATATATATATATATATATATATATATATATATATATATATATATATATATAACATATAGATTTTATACGAATGAAAGTAACCATATTCTAACTACAAATCGAATTCAAATCTAACTAAAACTAAACTCTAAACTCAAAATCTGAGTTAAAGCTCAGAAATTCGATTTCAAACTAAATCAACTCAAACCAACCCAACCGATACTCAAACCCAACTCGATACCCAAATTCCAAGATCACAACTAGAACTCGTGAAACATGGCAAACCGGAGGTATACATGTGTCATCTCGGGTACTCACGGGGTCGAACCCGTGTTCGTATCGTGTCCAATCAGTACATATCGCACGGGCACGTACGCGCGTGCACGGTATCAGCCGAATAAGTGTAGACACGATACTTCGCGCATACTCAACAAATCTCGTAAAATTTTACGAGCACGTGGGAAGAGGTTGCCCCCACGTGTCCACAAAAGTTCACGCAAAATTGTATCCTGTGCATCAAGTTATGACACTAACACTGCAGGACAGTGCACGGGCTGAACTCACGCGCACGCACGGCCTCGTAGGAGTGTGTCGATGTCCGTAGCTCGCGACACGAGCCACGTTGTGCCACGTGGTCGAGTTTAGGGCTAGCCTAGGTCTAGGTCTATGTGTCCATGGTCCTAGTTCGTGTCATCGTCGCGTCGTGTCCACGAACGAAGGCCGTGTCAGCGGCGATTTCTACGCGCGTGCACAGTTTAGCCAAACCCGTGCGGGTTCGATTTCTCTGCGCACACTCGACAAAACCTTGTAAAATTTTAGGAGCACATGGGAAGAGGTTGCCCCCACGTGTCCATCAAATTTCACGTGAAACCGTGTCCTGTGCATCGAGTTATGACACTCGAATAACAGGACACGCACGGGACTGTGCACGGGTCTCGTGCACGCGTGTCCGTATCCGATTTGGACACCGAAAACTTGTCAAATCGAGATCCGTCTTCAAGAAAGTTGTTTCAAATATACACAGCAACAAATTCGTGAAAACAGAATCGAAAAATACAAACTTTTAATTCTAAGCGGCATTTCGTCGAACACTTGTCCCAATACACCGACACACGTTCGATACGCCTATCAAACGGCTAAGAAAACCTACCAAACTTCATGTACAGGTCCGGGGTACCTATATGGATGCATCTACGAAGAAAAATTAGAATTTACAGGTGTTTAGAGGGGTTTACCTATTGAGAGTCAATATCTCAATGAAACGAGCCTCCAAACGCGTCGATGCCGATTTTTTTAGGTCCAACGCCTCCGATTCCTTGCTAGCAAGTCTCCAGCAGGTTCCTCTCCTCCCAACGATCGCAACGCACTTTGTTTGGATGGATTTGGATGAAAAATAAGAAAGTTGGACTTTTGGATGAGAAGGGAGAATTTTAGGGTTTGTAAAGAGGCTTGGTGGCTACATGCTAAGTTATATGGGGGGGCTGTTGTTGGCCGGCCAAGCTGCTGTCTAGGGTTAGGGTTAGGGTTTAGGTAAGGGCTAAACTTACTTAAGTTATTTTAAGCCTTTTAGCAAAAAGCCCAAAAAGTCAAATAACTTAAAACCCTAAAAATTAATTCAAGAAGTTTTCTAATTAGGACTAAAAACTTAAAATTCAAATCTAACTTGGTAATTAGGTTTCTAATGTCATGGTTAGTCTCTAATCATGGTTAGCTAAGGTTAAACCGACTGCTAACACAACACCAATTAAAATATTATAAATTATTCCAAAAAAATCATATAATTACCAAAATATCCTTATTTTAGAAAAGTGGTGGTTACATACCTTTACCTATCTTCCTTGGTACCCTTACCTATATACCTTGATATCTATTGTATCAATACCCTTCTATGCTAAGGCCTATTACCCTTGCCATGCTTGCATATGCCAATACCCATGGTATACCAAATTACCAATTACTATACCCATACACATGTTTGTCTACACTTACTTATGGTGTTAGATTACTCCCTTACTCATACACTATATATATTCATATATCCTACATGCCATAGTATACCAAGATACCCCTATACCATATCTATATGGTATAATATACCCCTTATACTATATGTATAAATATATATCGATATCCCTATATATCCTATAATATTGGTATCTATATATTACATATATAAAATACATATATGATATTGTACCCCTTACTATCCTATGCATACCCATGGCTTACCATGCTACTAAGGTATTTACTTTTATCCTTAGAATTACTTTAACTGCCTATACAAATACATATACACCTATATATACATATATAGATAGTATATCATTAGGATACCATGTTCTACATATACTTGACATAACTTATACCATGATATGCCATATCATATCTATCATATACCTTATGGATATTGCTATATGGGATTACCCATTACCTAGTTCTAATACCCAATATCTTAGCATCTTTATCGATACCTTATCCTCCTAGATACTTACCCAACTAACTCTAATACTAATACTTGATACCAAATAGGATACCTTACTCAAGTCCCAATATTCACTTACCCTTACTCATGATATTTGAGTGTCATGATACCAATGTCCTCATTGTATCCAAGTATCACACTAGTACCTTGCCCCAAACTCTAATACCTTGACACATAACTTATCTATACTTGGCTCACTTGATAACCTTGTGCATCAATACTAACACACACTAACTAACACATATTACCTAACAATAATATATATATATATATATATATATATATATATATATATATATATATATATATATATATATATTTTTATATATATATATATATATATATATATATATATATATATATATATATATATATATATATATATATATAAAATATATATATATATATATATACTTGACAACCTATGATACTTACATACTTGATATCCATACTACCTAGGCTCATAGGATACACAAAATGTTTATGTCTTATAGTTAGTTCTATATTTCTAACCAATACTCCAACTATTAGACCTATTCAATAAATTATATAGTTAAAGTATGTCATAGTCCTTCATATCAGCTTTCTGAAACTTCAAACGGTTCGTATTTTCGTGCCTGAAAGCTACCATATCACAAAAATACCGAAACACGTTCGTCTTTCGGACACCTGACACTCAAACAGATTTACATAAAGTTCTAGAATAAATTTTTCCTATTAATATATATATATATATATATATATATATATATATATATATATATATATATTTGAAAAGTTAACTTCGATACAATTCTTATAAAAAAGACGAGAGATTTATCGAAGTCCTGAGTTAGGAGTTATGGCATTTCTAAGTTGATATGGCTGCTAAAAACGAGATTGAATACTATGACAAATTTGGACTATTTTGGTCAAAAGAACACATGTATACGCCCAAATCTAACTATGCGTATCATGAGATACCATGACACAACACCACGTATCCTATCTAGGACACATACACCCATTCTCGACTAAAAAAGAACACGAAAATTTTTTGGGGACACGTATCAGACACTTGGTGGTCACAAATTTGTAACAAATATAAATTGAGCATAGAAATCAACACTACTCATGATAAAAAAAAATCTATATCTACCAAATTGAAAGCTTCTAATACCTAGATCTATTATTAGGAAGTCAAATCCACCTATATATAGATTCATATGGGTTCAATGGGTGTTCATAGCCATAAAATTGGTGAAGAATAGAGATTTACCCAACTTGTGTGTCCCTCCTTTGGAGAACTACGAATTTGAGCACGGAAGGGATGAGTCAGACACGATCTCCTAGCAAGCTCCTCTCCTATGGATCTCCTTGTGCTCGCCAGTGCTCTAGGCCTTCATGATAGTAAGGATGAGTAGAATTGGCAGTGGATTGAGTGGAATTGGTAGAGAATTGGATTTGCTTGGAGAATAAGAAGCTTTGGGGGAAATTGATGCTAACAAGTGAAATGGAATGAATGGATGAATCCCAAATTAGAAATTATCTCTTATAGTTAAGTTTTGGTAATGCCAAAATATCAAGTTTGCCCCTCTCCACTTGTCATGAATAGAATCAAATTAACTAAGTCTCTACAACTAAAAGAAATATTCCTTTCATGACAACTAAACTTAATGAATTCTAATTGCTAAAGTTATGACTAACAATAATTAGCACTAACACTAGCAAAAATCTAATTGGCTAGCCACTAACTAGCACTAATATAATTCTAGACAACCACTAATATAAAATAATATATGTAAAAAAATAATCAACATGCACAATTACTAAACTACCCCTATGTTGGAAAGGGGTAGTTACAACTATGATGCTTGAAGGTTGTACTTATAGTCAATTATGTAATTTTTCATTTTATTGAGTCTAGAATCTGTGTACATCGAGTCATACTTGGTACCAGATTCTACTCATATATATCTAACAAGTCAACTCAAACATCCTACAAGCCCATATACAAAAAGCCCAACCCACATAAACCAAAATCATTCCAAAACAAACCAAAATCCTATACCTATTCTGGCAACCGAATTCGGACTGAGCTATGGCAAAACTCAGACCGAACTTGGTCTTGGCAATCCTGGAAAATACAGATAGCTATGAAATCATATATTTTGTGGATCCCAATGTTCAAAAAAATTTAAATATCCATCAAAATTTTGGCTGAACTCTATACACAAAAAGCCTATAAATATAAATGGATTTCCACATTTTTACTCATCTCTTCTCATCTTTTCAATCCTATAGAGCGATCTCTGAGATTTAACCTTCCCATCTCCCTGATCAACTCCCTCAGCCTTCTAGTTCCAAGTGTGATCTCGGTTAGAAGTCTAAAAAGAGTTATACAAGCTTGGTTTATAAAAGCTTCTTTTTTTGTTCTGAAGTCGACGAGCCCTTCGGATAAAGCTCATGGTTAAAGTCGTTTTGCCTCCGGATAAAAGAACAAGGTGTAAGGAGCTGCAAGCGCTTCAAATTCAAAGCTTATGTTTCACTATTGTGACTATATTAGATTCAACTCCGAGCCTGAGTTCTTGGGCCTGGGCTAGTTCTCTCAGAGGGACACCAGGATAAAATCTTGATGCTTACGTTTGCTCTTTAAACTTTGCTTATTTTAATATTAGTCCTATATATACACTATATAATTATGTTGATTGCACTCTGCCTTCACTTAGAATAATTTTTATTAGATAAATATTTTTACTGCAGTCTATTCACCCCCCTCTATAGTTGTCTAAACGTCCTACAATTATTGGATAGATATTTTTGGGGCACTCTATTGTATGTGTAAGCCAAATATTAAAAGCAGCAGAGTTTAATAGCAAATGAAAACATCGAGATTTTATTAAAATTTTCTTTGAGAGGACTAGTCCAGGCCCCAGAACTCTAGCTCAGAGTTGAATCCACTATAATCACAATAGTGAAACACAAGAATTGAATTCGAAGTGCTTGCAGCTCCTTACACGTTCTGCTTTTATCCGAAGGCACAACGACTTCACAACCACGAGCTTTTATCCGAAGGGCTCGTCGACTTCAGAACAGAAAGAAGCTTTTATAAACCAAGCTTGTACAACTCTTTTCAGACTTCTAATCGAGATTGCATTGGAACTAAAAGACTAAGGAAGTTGATCTTGGAGATGGGAAGGTTAAAGCTCAGAGATCACTCTATAGGATAGAAAAGATGAAAAGAGATGAGTGAGTAAGAATGTGAAAATCCATCTCTATTTATGGGCTTTTTGTGGCCATAATTCTAATGGATATTTGAATTTTTCAGAATGTTAGGTGCCACAAATATGGGATTTCACAACTGTATGGATATCCAAGATTTGCACATACCAAGTTTGGTCCGAGTTCGAGGCGAACTCGGCCCGAGTTCGGTTCCAGAATAGGTATGGATCTTTTGGTTACTTTAGAATTTCTTTGGTGGAGTGGGTTGGGCTTTCTTTGATTGGGCTTCAAGCTTATTTTGAATGGACTATTCATGGGTCGAGTGGAGTTTGGATTTTCAGTGTGACTCGATGTACAACATGTCCTAGACTCAATAAAATACAAGATTATATTGAAGAATATTCAAGAAAAAGACAACTTGATGATCAATATGATGAAGCGGTTGTCCATTCTTTTGAGTGCAGTTGATCCTTCTTGTAACTTGGCTGGTTTGTATTAAGCTAGGTTTTATCGATTATCAGAATTAGGTTGACCAAGATTTGAGCCAACAATCTCCTCCATTATGGTAATTGACAAACCATGCTAATACAACTCCAAAATTTGATAACATTTGAGAGAAGATCCCCCGTAATCCATAGATACCTTTTTCAGAAAACTTCTCCATAAATTGATACGTCTTTTGAGTAACATACAGGTTGCATAAGCTGCAATTCCTGTAAATCTGATCCAAACTTTTGCAAAAATCAAGTGATCATATATATGAATACATCAATAAAGTTATATCGCTTAGCATGAACGAAATAAGATTTATATATATTATTTGCCAATCTTACCAAGGAACTAATATCATATATACTCTGAGAATGATATAATGAGTTTTTCTTTGTTTATATCATATAATAATTGAGAAGCACATATATCTGTATACCATGAATATAAGTTATAAACAAACCAAAAGTCATGTGTATACTCTTAGAGTAGTTTAGTGATCTTTCTTTTGTTTATCACATATATCAACTAGAGTCACAGATGCATATGAAGGTATATCTCTAATTGGTAAAAAAATGTACTTAAAAACAAAATTTATGTACTCATAAAACAAAGTTATAATACAAAGTTGTATTATCTCTCCCTCGTTGTCACTTATCATAAAATATATATAACAAGTTCAAAGCTTATTACAGATTTAACATTCATATGGGAAAGAATCATGGAGAGACATGAGGATCCATAATGTATCTTCTGAACAAACATCATAAACCATGATATATATTCAGAACTAGTGTAACTGTCATATCAAGAGTCAGCAGATCTATATTATAATCAGTTTAATACGAAAGCTAAAACACATAGCATAGTAGTTGGAAGATAAGTTCAATACAAGAGTAACTAATCATAAAGTGTGAAAAATAACTGCAAGTCTCATAACGTAGAAATCATATCAGCAGGAGTACCAACATAGCTAATGTTTGGCACATCAAAATGTCTATGAAAGTATAATTATAAGATCTCCTCATAAGTCCAAAAATCTTCTTAGAGGCAGCTAACAGAGATCAGCTATAGACCCACACCACCAGTGGGATCATCAGTGGGTGGATGACCAGGAAAGTAGGTGCCAGATGGATCAAAGTAGGACTGGACATAGGGATCCTAAATCATGTAGCCCTGGCGCGATCGGTCACGCATCATTAGATATGGTAAGAATGGATGGTGTGCCTGAGTTTACTGAATATCGGCAATACTATTTGCCAATGAGTGCATATGCAAAGTGGTATGATAGTCTTGCTCGCGAAGATGAGATATGATCATAGCATACTGACCGGAGATTATCTTATTTTGTAAGCAAAATTTCTCGTAGAACATCTCCTGAATGGAGTTTAGGGAGGTTGGAGTGGCAGTAGTAGATGGTCCAGAGGCTGCTGGTGTGAAAGTGGAAGGTTTTATGGGAGCAGCTGGATCAGCATGGTCCGTGTGGTCATCATATGCCATGACCTGCACCATAAGCACGTGGGTACGTCCAGCCTATGACGCAGTGTCAGTAGTAGAAAGCTGTATAGGTCGACTGTAATATCTAACATATATGGAATATAACATGTCATCTTCGTACGGAGGAATAATATGATATCTGTAATATAACTCTATCACATAATCTAAGGAAGATAAAGCATGATATATGGATAGAAGATAATGAAGATAAAATATAAATAATAGTATAAGTCACAACACAAATAAGTCTAGAAGTCTAAGTCAATAAATACATATCCTGAATAATAAAACAGACCCAATGTAGCAATCTGGAGACATATCTAGCAAAACCTAGCTAATAATGCAGTCACTACTGGAGGTGCATCCTCTATGAGCACTGACTCCACGATAAACTCCTGAGCAACGTCCTCATCTATCCTCGATCCATAGTAAGTCGGACATAATCCTTTAAGTCGTCTAAAAAATGTTATCCAGTCAGGATTAGAGTGAATTACAATTACTAATAGCAGTTTCATTAAATTGACAAGTGCTATAAATAAACAGTATGCAATAAGATACATAATGGTTGGCAAAACTGAGCAGTAAGAAGTACAAGATGACAAGTAATTATATCATGGTAATGTAAAAGCAAATAAGTAAATTAGGTACATGGTGTATCACAGGTAATCTGAATATAACATGTAATCTAAACAGTGCCCTGAGATATTAGACTGTTAAGTGATCGACTTGGGACAGGATCAAGCTATTCCATATGACCGGCTATGCACAAGTACAAGTAATGGATCTGGCCATCCATACATGGAAGGCTATGCACAAGTAATATAAAATCAGGCTACACCCTGTGTGTGGTGAGGGTGAGCTATGCACAAGTAGTTTGGATATTATCACATAAACTCTAATAACTCCTCCAATCACTCGAATAGTATAATAGATCCAACTATGTCAGGTTATGAAATGGGATTCATGAAGCCGGGGGCCAGCCCACTCCTGAATCAATGTTTACACATGAACAAGCAAGAAGAACACAAGTCATGTACAGGATCCATCAGGCAAATAATATCTCATGACGGGATCCAAAGTATACTAGTTCGTGTATCCTTGTGTCAGGAATCAAGTAAAATACTACAAGTGAATTTATAGAAAGTATCAAGGTAATGGAAACTATCAGAGAACGTATGCGCCTGCAGTCCTGAGCAACAAATGTGAATCGGGGTCTAAAGTGGAGTCACAAGACCTATATATGAGATATACATGATAATTTGTGTTCTGGTGTGTTAAACATGGATATCTAAAGTGTGATATGCATTCTAAGTCAATTCTAGGTCAAAACTAGGTCTACGTGGTCAAACTAGGTTAATTTGACTTAAAGGTTGACATTTAGGGTCAAATTGGTCAACCTTAGTCAAATTGAGTAAAACCTAGGTTAAGTTTACCTATTTCAATATATATGTAATGCCTAATTTCACATTACCTACCTATTTATATATATTGCCTATATATTTATATATTACCTATATATGGTTTGTCATGACATTACCTAATTTCCACACATACCTTTCTATTGCCATTACCTTGCTTTGGTCATTTCCTATCTAGGTAAACCCATATTACCCATTCCTATTACATAGGTAATTCCATTTATCTACCCAATACATTACCTATTCCTATATTATGTATTACCTACCTAGGTAACCTTATAGTTCATTACCTAGCTTTAGGTAATACCCTATTACCAAAACATAGATATTTACCTATACTAGGTAAATCCTCTTACCAATACAACATTATCAATACTCTCTAATGTCCATACCTTTACTTAGGTGATTTCCTCTTACCTACTCAACATATTACCTTTACCTAGGTATTACCTATACTAGATATGTATGTAAACCAATAGTTAAGTAAATACCCATTACTTATTCATATGCACAACCTACCTATATAGGTATTTCCTACACAATACTATCAAACCTATATGTCTAGAATGTCACACACACATGCACATACAACCTGGCATCACCCAAAGAGGCACACTGGGGTATGCCCCTGGATACCAAGGCCTGCTGCTACTAGAAACTGGCCAAGTGTAGTCCCTGCACACAGGGAGTAAAACTTCCTACCTGCCTCTTCTTGCCCGCATTGCACACCTACATGACCTGCCCATAGGTTGCCAAGGGTGTTATTCCACTTTACCTGAGCCCCTCCCTAGGCATGTCAAGTGCAGTGCAAGCGGTTTAATTCCCATGCACACAGGTCCAACAGAATCCCCCCATTCCTGCCTGCCAAGGCCAAGGCCTGTCAATGCCATGTTGCCTAGGGTTAACCCCACTTAACTGCTGCTAAAAGGAGGTCTCCCCGGCTGCCAAGGCCCAGCACACCAGTGCATGGCACTCTCACTGCAGCGGCTAATGGCCCTGCCAATGCACTAATGTGCCTCCCTATCCCTTGTGCAAGAGGGATTAGAATCCCTTCCAAAAACCTGCAACAGGCCAATCAAGCCTGTGCAAACACCCTACAGGAGCTCCCCTCCTGTGCAATATGTGTTGCTTGCAATGGGGTTCATTTCCCCTGCCTACTGCACCTCAAACAGGGGCAGCCACACTGCTGCCAAGGGCCAGGAATATCCACTACAGTGGCCAAGTTGGCCCTGCTGCCAAGCCCCTGCCTACTCTTCATCCTTCCTTCACTCTCCTCTCACTGCCACACTCATATCCCCTTCACAAGACACAAATGTACACTGTCAACTTGACAGTTACCCACTCCTAGGCACACAACACATGGACACCTAGACACTCACATTCACATACATGTACTCTCCCTAATGCACAGGTCACATGACACTGTCACCTGACAGTTAACTTATGTGTGTACGTTTAACACACACACACACATTAACTAACCATTCACTTTTCCCTATTACTCATATGGGACATGGCATTTGTCATGACCCGCTCCTGAATAATCGGACACGAGTCGAACACGCCCAGCCTTCATCGTTGGACACGATGAAGTAAGCTGTACCAATCTAGGGAAATCTAACCAGATAAACAGGAATAAGTACAAATTACAGCATTTATAAACGAATTCCAGAATCAAAGTACATGTCTAAGAATTATTACATTTCCAGCAAATGAAAAGTAAAGTCTGATAGTCTCAAATACAATAAATATAGGCTACTAAAGGGTAAAGTGCTAGGCTTCCTCAGCCTCTAAGTCCAGAGCAACTCCAGCTGGCTCTACTGCATCTACAGGCTCTCGGCCATAATATGTGTCACACAAAGCCTCCATCTCACCTGCAACATATCCTAGTCAGGAGCGGAGCAAAGTACAGTTCTAGGTAATGAACAAGAACATCATGGAATGGAAAATAAGTACAAGAGAACATGAATATGAAATACAGGGAATGAACATGAAAGTACAGTAATGAAAGTACAAAAAATAAAGTACAGGAATGTAACTATGAACCTGAAGTACAAGACATGACAAGTACACAATATTTGAAATACAACTAATCTATGTGACCAGCTAAGGTAAGTACAGGAACATGTACAGGAGTACATGAATATCGGTACAGCTTAGGACCCGCGTACACGATGCGAGGCCTAAGCTATCTACATGAATATAGTAACCGGGGTTTGGTCACATAACTAGTGTATTTCCTCTCCCGACACAAGAATGTACAAGAACAGGAAAGTACGAGAGTACAAGATATTGTGTCATGACGTGTCACAAGAAAGGTACAAGATATGTAAATGTACAAAAACTATAGAACAGTACTTGTCTTGCTCCGAGAAATCAAGTGTACTAGATGAAGCTGGATGTCCTCCTGTTTTAGTAGGTACAAGTTGATTAATTTCTAAAATGAAGATAAATAACTAAATACTGCCAACTAACCAATTAGCCATTGCTTACTTGTTTAACTAATTATAGATATAATTTAGCTAGGAATATTATTGTGCAGTTAAACTATTCTATCTATATAAGAATACTAAATACTAAATTCTCTGGCAATTAAACTATATAAATTTTTGAGTAAAACCTTGGTTAGTTATTTTAGGACAGTTGTTAAAAATTGAAACACAATCATGAACTCAACCAATCATTCAAATCTAATAAGGTAGCTTGGTATTCCTGGACTCACTATCTTGAAATCATACTCACACCAGTTCTCTAAAGTTCAACAATTTATTCAAAACTCTATGAGATACTCCCAATCGGCCTAACAAGTGTACTAAACCATTTATGTTCCAAATGAACTCAGTAAAACCCAGCTGATTATAATTAATAAAATTTTAACTATATATAGGAAACAACAACTTATACTAATGTTCTCCACTCCATTTGTCAATAGATTTCATAACATGCAACCTGAGAAGTTACACTATGCCAACTCAATGAATCAAGCAGCATATATGATTCAGTAAGAATAATCTTCCATAATCAACGGCCATAACCTTATTTAAATCAACTACTAAAACACAACACAAAGAATTCCTCCTGCACTCGACACCCAGTTTTAGTCGATACCACCCGACTACACACATTACTGATACTCATCAAATGTAACAGCTCAACGGTTTAGAGAAAAATACACAAAAGTTAAAGTAATATACAACCAAATCGAAATTTGAAACAAAAGGAAAAGTAGTCACTGCTTCAAACTCAGAAGAGTTCCTGCACCCAAACTCAGAAGAGTTTTCGCACCCAATCCTTCATCAAACGCACACTGCGTGGATACGACGGCACTGGACACACACACGAACACGATCTGGACACAACCCCAACACCCGAACACAGTTGTTATGTATAATTGAAATCCATCAATTCGAACTCCCTGCATCCCGGCCACAACCCCGACTATTCACATTAATTTAACTATGAATTGAAACACACACAATTATCAAAATAATAGAGTCATACCTGGAAAGAATGAGTCCAACTCTGAAACTCGGAGACAGTCACAGAATCAGACACGAGCCTCTCGTGTTCAGAATGCCGCTACAATCCTGTTTTGGTATTTCAACAAACGAGTGATGCTCAGAAAACAGGGTCACAATTCATAGTCCTACTGCTTCTTTCGAAACTCAGAAGTACACAATTTAACCCTCGATCACAAGGATCAAAAAGAATTACAATCAAGAAACCAAAATTTGATCATCAACAATTGAATTTGTAGATCTGATAGAGGTGAGACACAACGACAAAGACTTACTGTAGATCGGAGTCCGAGAGGAGTTGATCCTGACGAGGACATGAACAATCCAAGTAGATAGCGTCCGGTCAATTCCTTCACAAATTCTGGCAAGGTTGAAGAAATTTCGAATTAGACAGTCTAGATCGAGTCTAGATCAATCTAGGAGTATAGGAACAGGTAATCGAACTCACCACGATGTCATTGCGTCAACTCGGAGAAGATCACGGGAAGACAATCGTTCTGCAGACGAACGCGCCGAGGAAGGAAGGTGCTGTCGCCACTGGGAAAAGCTCGTCGAGATGTTCGCCGGACTCGTCGAGAAATCGACGCGCGCTGACCGTCGATCGGTGCCGCAAGGTGGTGCCTCCTCGGGACTGGCCGGTAGGTTAGTCGTCGGTGGAAGAGGAGATCGCCGCTAGGGTCGCTGACTCCGGCGTCGCCATCACCATGGTGGCCGCCAAGAGAGATTCGAGTTAGGGTTCGGTGGGTTAGCCGCGGATTTGGGGGAAGAAGAAAAGCTCTCGGGAAGAATGAAGTGAGGAGAGAAATGGAATGGCTGAGTGAGTATTCTCTCTCCAAAACTTAATAAATAGATACTGCATATTTTGCAATTAAGTCATCATGCAATCTGGTTAATAAGCAAAAAAGCCCCCTTCTTTTTTGTTATTACACTGAAAGCTGGAATCAGTTAGAAAAGAAGAATGAGTGGAGGGCCCCAAGTTAGTTTGTTACAACAAACTTTTAAAATTTAATTTCTAGCTCCTAATTTCCTTCCCTCCAAAATATTCATAATATATATAATAAAAATGAATGAAACATTATTATTAACAACTTTAAATTTCACTAAAAATGGAATAGTGGAGTTACAAATCTCCTTCTTACTCTCTAGTTTGCTCACATAGGAGACACATAGGGACTATTAGCTAACATTCAACAGTCACATTGGCACACTCATGAACACACACACACACATGACACACTTGACATCTCATGCACACCCCTATTCACATAGGCCATATAACCCTCATGACAGTGCACTCTACCTCACTATCACTTGACAGCTTTCCTCCTTCTTAATTGACACTAACACACACATTCTATCCTATCACGAGATACCCACCACTCCCATGACACTCAAGTTCACTCATAGGATACCTCGATCTAAAACTCACATAGGATACACATCACATAGCCACTCATGTGTTCTCACAAGGGGCTGCCACATAGGGACTGTTTCTTAATAGTCCCCCCCCCCCTCTTATATGATACATACACCTCCTCAAACACTATGACACACATACTAAATAGACACTCATGACTCATCCTATGCGTGTCACACATACTCCAACCACATAGACATCACTAAAACACACAAATGTACGCACCCACAACATATAAAGATATCCAAAATGATAATTAGAAGCTAAATAGTGTAGTGTCTAGCTAGTACAATGTGTCATATGAAATATGACATATTGTGACAAGTATAGGAGGAGTAAAACCCCTAAATTGTCTCCGTGCCCTAATATAACATGACACAACCTATTAGTATCCATATGTGGACACAATACTAGCCTCATACACTATTCACATGTCCATTTAGCCTATGAAACAATATGACAAATACTTTGTGTGCCATCCTTAAATTTTTCTAAAAATAACACAAAAGCTCTATATAACTTCTACAAAAATGATGGTTAGAGCCTTGCTCTTCCCTCTATGGGTACTCCTAATCCATGGGTGAGTTTCTAATAGTGTCATGCATGAAAATAGTGTCTAAACTAGGAGAAATGACAAGTTCTTTACCTATTGGAAGATGGATTCCCAATGAAACTCTCAAAGAGGACTCAAGTGTCAAGTATGATACAATCCTCCAAGCTTTTGGACTCTTTTTCTTGTGATCCTTGGTCTCCAAGCTCCAAGCCTTCTAGGATGAAGAATGGGTGAAGTTTTGAGAGAGTTTAAAAGAGTTTTGGTGGAGGAAAGAGTGGAAAATGGAGTGGGATTGTAGGGAGCTCAAACTAGGGTTTTTGGAGGCTCAAAAGGAATGAAGAAGAGTGAGGACACCCTCTCTATATGCTGGTCATAAGGGAGCCCTAGAAGCCTATTTGAAATGTCTAATATGCTCGACAAGTTGTCATGAACACTTAAGTTAATGTGGGGTAGTTTCTAGTCTAAGTGCTTTGATTAATTCTAATCCTACTCTTGACCTAACATGACTTAAATGAGACTAATTGTGTTCAACCTAAAACATAGGTCCAAGTGGTCATATCTAGTCTAAATAGGTACACTAATCAAGGATCCAATAAATAGGCTAGTCAACTAATAAATAATATAAAATGACAAAAATACCTCTATCTAGGAATGTGGTAGTGACATCATAGGATGCAGAGTCGTCCTTATCAGAAAAAGAAGGATATGATGGATTGGTCATACAGTCCTTCTTCAGAAAAGCTGGCTTATTGAGGATAGTAGGCTCATCCATGGGTATGTGGAAATGAACAAAGACGATAGGTAGATTCATAGCGTAAAGAAGTTGGCATTTTGCACCACGACAGCTGATTATTTGGTTAATCATTGTCTTTGGAAGACTGAATGGAACGAAAGCATATAAATGATATAGGACGGACATCTCGAGAGAAAAACCTCATCATTAGAGGATTTCTTGGGAAGGATTGTCGAAAGGATAATATAGTGAAGCTCATAGTAGTATTGGTTGAAATAGTGAACATGGAACTTTTCGACGGGACAACGGCAAGGGGCACAGAGAATGTCATGAAAGGAGTCATTGTCTATTTCGTCCCTGAACTCAAGAGTAGTGTACTACCTAGGGATTCTTCTTCGTTAGGGATACCAAGGATCTCACCCAAGAGTTTAGCATCAAACTAACAAACCACAAAAAATCAACCCTCATAACCTGTATCCAAATAGAAGTACTACTCATCTAGCATTAACCTATTAAAAAACTTTAAAAGAACCATACAAAGGCCACCAAATAAAACTTATAATGCATTAGTAACTAAAACTAAATGTACAACACTGTATATATGAACTTGATGTACTAGCTTCACAAAGCATTTCCACCTCTGTTGAACCTTTTAACCCGACAATAAAACCTATTTAACCCAAGCCCACCTACAACAGCATTAAAACTAAATACTATAATTGAATAGCATCTCTAAATCTAATACAACAAAACCTACACCAGCAACAACTTCTTCTAAAACTATGATAGCAGTAACTCAAATATTTATAATAGAAAAACTAATCAGAAATTTAACTCTCAAAACAGCACCACAGTACCTTATCTACAGTACTATCAAGTAAATATCACATGTAATAAACTAAATATAACAGTAAGTGGATACTACACTATCCAACCTGACACCAAAAGATACGAATCTGGACACGATTTCGTACCGAATCTCCTTGAAGGGTGCTCATAGGCAGACGTGGACACGAAAAGAAGGTCGGGTCGGCGAGTGCGGCATGAATCGTTGGATTGCTCCAAGGGAGGAAGATGGTAATGCTTAAGTTTTGTCTTAACATTTCTCTTTTTTTATAGAGAAATAAAGGATAGTTACGAATGGAAAAGGGTGAATTGGAGGTTACGGAATGGAAGGTTCGGGGTTACGAAATAAAAGAGGTTGGGGGTTACAGAATGGAAGAGGTTGGGGGTTACAGGATATAAGAGGTTGGGGGTTACGGAATATGAATGGGAAGAGGTAGACTTGGGGTGGTTGAGTTTTTTCTTGATCCAAAATAAATGTGCTACCATTATTCCAAATTATTGTATTCTTGTTGTTATTTAAAAAGTAAATATTTTATCACTAATTGAATTCTCTAAATAATATTAGTATTATTTTAACAATTTAAATTTAATAATTCAACTTTAAATATTTATAATAAAAAATTTAAAGAGTTACAGCATATTCACAATAGAATGGTTACGCACCCTAATGCATGCATCCTTTATATTATTACACAGTTTATATGGCATGTTATTTTCTTGTATCTTGTTACGTCCCTCTGAGGACCTGGTGATCTTTCCAGGCTTAGACAACCATGACTTTGTTGACCCAAACTGGATCGCAGTCAACCTAATCTTGATAATTAACAAATCGATATTTGTCATGATCCAACTCGACACATAAATCTCCATCAAGCTACAAATCAGACGATTATCACATATCAAGTCAGACGAACATCATCGACGAGTGCTTGACAAATACTGCTGTAACTTGTAAACGGAGTCTGTATTTTTACACTTTTATTGAGTCTAGGCTATTTTACGTTGAGTCGTACTGAGTATCTCAACTATAGACTAGATAACCAAAAGCTCCACAAACAAAAGACCAAACTGCCAAAGTCTAAAATCAGCCCATGAACATTCTGTCCCCAAGGAGGCAGAGTTCGTGCCGAACTCTGCCAACACACAGAGTTCGGGCCGAATTCTGTCCCCTAAATTCCAGGAGCTGATTTTTAGGGTATGCTCATTGCTAGTTGTCTAACGGCTAAAATTTTAAATATTTTGGACAGTGTTCTGGCCGAACTCTGTCTCCCAGAACTAGTATAAATAGGCACCCATTTCTCTCATTTCAAATCATCCAATCTTCTCTTTTTCTCTACTCCTATAGCCAATACATCCTAAAGATCTATACCCTACTCATCTACTAGCCTCAAAACTTCCCAAGCCTATAAGGTGTTTAGTGCGAGTCGACTAAAAGTTTGTGTGTAAGAGTCTCAAAGAAGTCGCTTGAAAAATTCTAAGTTTTGCCTCTACGATTTTGTAAGAAGTTGGCATGCTCTTCTGAGTAAAGGCACGTGTTTGTACGCTATTTTACAAATAGTGGATTTCAATCCTGAGCAAGAGTTCTCAGGCGTGGACTAGTCCTCCACGAGGGAAACCAAGTTAAAACTGCTGTATTTGCATATGCTCTCTGATCTTCATTTACTTTCTGCACTTATACTCTGATTAATCTTTTGTTGGTTATACTTGAATAGAGTTAATTTTTTAATTGATCATTATTGATACACATACTCTATTCACCCCCTCTAGAGTTGCCTACACATACTTTAATTGGTATCAGAGCCCTGTTCTCTTGATACAGGATTTACATCCTATAGTTGATCCATGGCAACCACACAACCCATCTTTACCAACTACAGTGAGGGTCAATCCACAAATAGGCCACCCCTATTTGATGGAACCAACCACACATATTAGAAGACTAGGATGAGTTTTTATCTTAAGTCTCTAGACTTTGATCGGTGGACTGTAGTCACTGATGGCTATAAGAAACCTCCTAGAATAAATGTCGAAGGGAGTCTCGTCGAGAAACCCTACGACAAGTATACTGATCAGGAGAAGAAACAGGCAAGTCTAGATGCTAGGGCTATTAATGCTCTCTTATGTGCTATAGACAGGACTGAATTCAACAGGGTCTCCACATACACCACCTCGCACGAAGTATGGAAGCTTTTAGAGGTGACTCATGAAGGGGCCACACAAGTCAAAGAATCAAAAGTTAGTCGTCTGACACAGGAGTACGAGGCATTCAAGATAAAGCCAAATGAGATGATCACTCAAATGTTCACCAGATTCCTCGACATCGTCAACCCGCTATCTTCCCTCGAAAAAGATTATTCCAACCATGAGAAGATACGCAAAGTACTACGAGGATTGTCGAAGGTCTGGAATCCCAAAGTCACGGTGATCATCGAAGGCAATGATCTTATTGTCATGTCACTAGAAAATTTTATGGGCAAGCTGATGACGCATGAGCTTGATCTAAAAGATTTTAAAAAAATAGCTCCAAAAGAGAAGGAGATTGCATTGAGAGCTCATCGCCAAAGAACTAGCTCGGAAGACACTGATGACGACGACTCTGAAGGTGACGATCAAGCTCTTTTAGTTCAAAACTTCAAGAAGTTTCTACGCTTCAACAAAAAGGAGAGAGAACAAAAAGACAATGAGGAAGAACCCACTTGCTTCGGATGCAAGAGGATGGGACATGTCAAGAAAGATTGTCCCATAGCAAAGAAAGAAAGCAGATATGAGAAGCCATACAAGAAGCCAACTACAAGGAAGCATGCCAACACTAGCATCTTGCACGAAAGCGTGGCTAGTAATTCAGACCAGGAAGAGGACTCTCTATAAAACACGGCTAACGTCTGTCTAATGGCGACTTCAGATAAGGTAAAAGATTCTTTTGATGATTTCTCATTTGATGAACTTGGTGATGCTTTTAGTGATCTACTTGAAGATCACAAAAAGGTACTCAATAAATATAAACATACAAAAGATAAGATCAAGGACTATGAAACCGAGATCCATAGACTTTTATGTTTACTAGATAATGTTAGAAACACTACACCCACGGAAAACACTGAAGAGGTATCCAAGCTTAAATTAAGCTTACACGATGTCGAATCAATCATTGAGAAACAAACAATTGATATCACGGCTTTAAACAAAGAACTTGCTGAAGAGAAAAAACAAGTTCAAAATTGCTACAGGTAGAATACACGATCTTACCACTAAATGTGATGAGTTAAATGCTGTCTCTAAGAAATTAGAGATTAAACTGGGCAAGCAGGTTATTCAACCCCAAGTTCAGTCTCATAGTCACAATACTTACAAATACGAGACAGCTCAACACAAGAAAGCACGTCACCACAAGAACACCCATCCACATGCTACACAAAATCATGCTTTTTATGTACACCTATTCACATACAGCACGTAAAACACACACACGTAAACACATCATCATCCTGCTGCACTCAAGCATTATCATCATCATGCTACTACACACAGTCACTATAATCACTCTACTACTGCACGTAGCTATCATCACCCTACTTATAAACATCACTATCAACATGCTCCTAACATAAACATGCATGCTAGATGTATATATTGTGGTTTACATGGACATATTTTACCACAATGTAGAATTAGAAGATTACTTGATAAAAATATGTTGTAGAAGCATGAAATTTCAGGCGCATCTATAGGCCAAAATTTCTATGCGCTTAACACCATACGGCTAACTCAAACATGCGCCAGGGAGTTCAAACGAAGTACTTGGCACAATAAAGGACAACAAAAGTATAGACATCAAAAGAAGGCTTTTTATTTCATATGAAAGTCTATTACATGTCTAAAAAAAGCTTTACAAAGGAGAACTTCTACAAAAAGAAATATCCTAAAGCTACAGCCAGGCGCAGCAACTGCCATGCGCACCATGCCAGGCGCATCATCCGCCAGACGCATCACTCTGATGTCTCATACAGGCGCATCGTCTCATCATTATGGCATAGGTGCATCAGAGCCAATTAACCCTTGTCTAGTAGGAGGAGGAGCTCTCCTAGCCTGACAAAGATTGCGGCACGATGCCCCGGTCTTCGGAAGCAACAGGCACACTCGGCAGCCTGTGGAGCTTCAAGCATAACGAAAGACGGAGCACGACCACCCCGATCTTTGGATGCAACAGGCCTGTGTCGAGACTCGACGATCCCGATACTTGGATGCAACAGACACTATCACGGAAGCTCAGAGCGACGAGAAGACTGGGGCGGCGCATCTTCACCTTCGGGAAGAGCTCATTATCAAGACTTCTACAAAAGTTGAGTTCGACAGATCACCAAGGCGGAGCTCTGGCCAAGTTCCTCGTATTTAGCTAAATCAAAGCCACGAAGAACTCAACAGATGGGCTAAAGAGGATGCGACACCTGGCTGATGAGCCATCAACATCATGTCCTCCTCAGGGATGTGCCCAAATGGGCCAGAGACCCATGCGCTCAAAAGGGCACTAACCGATGCACCCTCTTCAAACAGATCACCATCAAGCATTTAATGCTGAATGACAAAGGCGACAACACATTCCAAGAGCTGTCCAATCAACAGCCCTTTGTAGAAAATGAAAAGCCGCTGATGTCAGCACCATCATTACACCTTGGGTCGGCAACAACTGCCACGTGGCCGATCGATCATTCGTATGCGCCTCGTTGCCATGCGCCCAGAAGACTGCGTGCGCCCTAGTAGTCATACGCCCCCTCAGTACACTTCTGATCTCAAGCAACAGAAGACTAAGCTCTGCATGCGCCTCAAAAGCCATGCGCCTGGACTTGCTCATGACTCCTAAAAAGTCAAGAGACCAAGTCGTCTCCCCTGCGTCTGATCCTAGGTGCACCCTGATGCGAAGCTCTGCATGCGCCTCAAAAGCCATGCGCCCAGATTTGTCTATGATACCTAAAAATTATAGGACTAAGTTGCCTCCATGCGCCCAATCTTAGGCGCACCCCGACAGATCACTCTCCTCCAAAACTGAGATCTTTGAGCCACAGTCATATGCCACACGTCCTTTGACTCAGTTCTATTCAAAGAATGGGTGCCAACCACCCAAGATCTCAGTAATAACCAAATCTCAGCAACTACCATGTGTCAGCTCCACCGCAGCCCAATGAAGAAGTTCGAACAGATTTTACTACAACTCGGGGCGCATCGTCCATGTGCCCCTGCCAGCATCAGCCACGTGGTGTTCCCACGTCCAGGCGCATCTGATATATGTGCACATGAGCAACCAGCCTGCTATCTATAAATAGAAGGATCACTCCTATATGACACACACACAGACAGAGAGAGATATATACAGACAGACTATTATATCCATATATAGAGGCCAGAAGAGACACTTAACGTCCACTTCTCCTCGCAACGCTCCGACATCCAGAGCAACCCAGACCTTCAGAGACTTCAAGATCGTCGTCAGATCGTCAACGGAGTCAACGTATTACCACTCGCTCCATCGACACAGTGCCTAAATAAAAATAAAAGTGTACTCCTAGGACTATATCTAAGTCCTATATTGTACTCCGTTCTGTTTGTAATTAAAAACATCAATCCCAAAGAGTTTTAATGGCAAATAAGCTGGCGACTCTGCTGGAGACCTCTTTTTCCTCCAACGAGAAAGTTGTGTCGCAATCTGACGATATCAAACTTGGCTCCTCCCACAAAACACTTGTGGTGTGCCTCAATCAACAGGCGTATGAGGAGTTCATCTCTGAAGGCAACGCGAGTCCTTCAAAGTGGTTGCCAAATCTGAAGAAGACTCGCCAAGTCTGGGTGCACAAGGCCGATACGCCTGGCATCATCATTGAAGGGGATGCGCCACCGTAGCTGGCTCTTCCTGTTGACTCTCTCAGCAACGAGGATGCGCCTACTGGTACCGCGTATCTGTCTGGGAAACACAATATTGACTGCATTCCCCAACCGTCTTCTTCCCAGCCGAAGAAGATGCGCCAACGGAGCAGAGGTGCAACCAATCTCCAGCGCATGAGCTCTGGTGCGTAGGAGAGAACGTCTGCCTTCAACAGACTCACTCACTGTCATGGCAAGGCACAATTGGATTCTGAGTACTATGCATCTTCGCGGGCTAGTACAAAGAAATCTAAGACAGCACAAGCCATGTGCCACGAATGTGCTATGCCAACAGCAAACCAGAAGCATGCATTCAAAGTCATGCGTGCTGCTGATGGTAAGCTGTACAGAGTCGACTCGGGCGTATCTGTGCCAGAAATAGGTATACTCACAAAGTCCCGGTCCCGCTTGGGCGCATCTACTGCGTTTCAAACCAAGTCTAGCTGGGCAACTACGATGTTGAGTCCATGCGCCCACTTGGGTTATGCGTATGAAGTGGACTCAAGTTGCCATAAATGCTATTTCTCTACCAAAGATCTGGACGTATCTCATACGCGTGAACCATATCACGGGGTCCAGCATTCAATGACCACCCCGGTGCTTGGCCTTGCCATGCGCCTGATGGGGGTATTAAAGTAAAACTCTCTCATCATGATTTGCGTAATGTGATCAGTCACAAACGCAGATCAGGTGAGCTGACCAATAAGCACAATGTGCCCCTCGCAGGGTACACCTGTGCTATGGTCACCATCAACTGCTGTTGCTGCAAAATAGCGGCTCCACCACAGAGATAGTCCATGTTTCAGCGACTACAATCTACGGCACCTATCCGACATCGCCTCGGAAAGAAAGTGCTAATTGAAGACGAAGCGGAGCCCAAGATCACTTTCTGTCATGTTGCCTCCAATTTCCACTCATCCGTGAGAAAGACAAGCACCAACTCCTTAGACTCTGCATCCAAGAGTCAGCTGAGAAAGAGCAAAACAGTAGTCCAGTCCCCAGGGGTGTACGAACGCACCCGAGCAAGGAGCAAGGCCCTGGCAGAAGCAACAGCTGGGGGTAGTCAAGCCTCTGACAATGTGACGCCCCAGAACCAGAATACTGGAGAGCGGAGGCGTACATAGCCAGCTACGTATATTGAAATGGAATCCACCTCACTATACGGTCACGGCTGTCTAGATATGAGGGTTTACTACAAGCCAACGGTCTATTAAGGTCAAGCCTATTGTCTCAATCTCAAGCAAGTAATATAGTTACAAGATGTTAGACCACCAAATATACAATAAAAGACGTCCCAAATATTACATATTGGATGATCATGAAGCTAGTCGTACAAAACGTCAAGACTAGCAAGAGTTCAGTCATACATGATCAACCCTAGGATTTGTTAATCATGTTACAGCCCGTAGGCAGACAGTAAGTAAATATGCATCGAGCTAACAGGTGCTCGTCGGCTAAACGCCTCAAAAGAATAATTTTACAATGTAGTGAGTGAAACAAAATGGAAAACCCACTCGTAGCCCGGGTTCCTTCTAGTCGCCACCATCGGGCTGGAAGTTCGGTAGATCCTCGGGTGTTGCTCAGAAATTTGGCCACACAAAACCAGCTGGGTCAAACCCCAGAAAGAGCAAGTGCCACAAGGGAGGCCACGAAATAAGAACAAAAGCCAGCATATCAGAACATAAGAAAATAGAAGAAAAGTACAAGTAATAAAGAGTACAACAAGACAATAAACGACTAGGGACGTGGAACCATTAAGGGAGCCAGGTTGCAACCCTTAAACCAAACAAGGATCGGGGTTGTAACCCTTCGCCTGAATAGCACTTTGTCTCTACCCATTTATTGTTAAAGATAAGTAAAACAATCATGTTCAGGGGTACCAGGTACAAGGACTAGACGAGACTTAGACAAGGCTGGACACCATCCATTCACAAACGGCCAAGCAATTACTACGGCTTACTACTTAACTAACTAGGGTTATCACAAGCCTAGTTACTGACAAGATGCAAATGAGAAATTCCCAGTCCCAAGCCCTGCAGACTATCCAGTTATCCTTCCGCGGGTTGAGAGTATGGTTGGATACATCGTCCAGGAGACGATATACCCTTAGGTGACATAGAGGGTGCAACACGTAACAGTGTGCTAGAAATGTGCCCTACTCGTCGGCAGGCTACAAGTCCAATTTAAGCGCCCAGATAACGAGATCGCCTGTGACCAGAAATTCTCCATGAACTATAGTTTGATCTAGTCATTAGCCTAATCCATATTCAGTGCGAATCCCTGACCGTGGTAACCAGAGAGTCACGTCCTAGACATGATGCGAGACAAGACAAGAGAAGTGGATTGCACAAAGCAACAAGAATGAACACCCACGGAGTCAGAGTTGGTTATACGAGTCAAGTTAGCCATCGCAACAACATCAAGTCAAGTCAAGTTACAAGTCACAAGTTACAAGTCAGGAGTGCGCCACCACGGGCCACTATCAAGTTATCCAGTTACAAAGATTAATCATGAATCACATGCCACAAGTTAAGAGTGCACCCCATCAGGTCACTATCAAGAAGATCAGAAAGTACTAAAATCATACTTCACAGAAACTACGAAAAACCGTACTAGTTATAAGCAAAACACCAAAAACCGTGCCAGGTCGTGCTGGGTCGAGACAGTCCTGTTGTGTGGAACAAGATCTCAAAACTCCAGTCCACAAAAGAGAAACCAAGTCCAAGAAATAAAACTAAACCATCATAGGCAAGTGGGTTGCATAGGGGGTCAGATTACGCAAGGGGAATGGACTGCGCAGGGGAATGAACTGCGCTGAGGTTGGGTTGCGCTCGGGTCGGCTTGCGCTGGGAGGGAGCTGCACAGGAGATGAACTGCGCAGGATTGGGTTGCGCTGAAGGCGGGTTACACTAGGTCGGGTTGCGCTGAGAGCAGGTTGCGCTGGGTCAAGCTGCGCAGAGTTGAGTTACGCAGGAGCCGAGCCGCGCTGGGAGCGAGCGGCGCCGAAATTGAATTGCGCTGGAGCGAGCGGCGCAGCAGTCAAGTGCGCCAATGGAAGGAAGGCGCTGAAGCTAAGAAGCGCCAGCACAAGTCAGCCCAGCGCAAAGCGCTGGCCGAGGAGTTGCGCAGTTCGGCCATGCGCTAAAGAGCGCAGGTCGAGGATCATCTTCTCCATCAGGCCGAGAGAAGAACCCCAAGAACTCCAAATTTCCAATCTTCATAACTTAGCCAAAACAAAACCAAATTTGGATTTTCAAAGTTCTAACTTGCGTAAAATTGAATTCTCTTCCACATGGAAACCTCAAAACAAGGAAAAATCTAAGTTTAATAGATCAAAACCCAAAAAAAATCTAAAAATGATTAAAACTTAGATCTAGAAAAATGGAAGCTCCAAATCACAAAATGCCAAGTTCTAATGTTGTTCACCATGGCCTAATCTAGCTAATGGACAAATAAAATAGGGGTGCTTATTTGGTGGCAAGGTGCACTTGCCTATGGTGTTGGTGGAGGAAGGAAGAAGAAGATGGAGAAAAATTAATGGAAGTTATGAGGAGAGAGAAAGTTAGGTGGGGTTTTAATGAGGAAGGGTATGTTGTGTTGAGGGTGGAGGTTAGCTAAAGTAGTCCAATGCATACTAAACCAAACCAAACCAATTCCTTCTCCATAAAATAAAACCACGTCAGGTCCAAAATCCATTTTACGAGAAAACCAAAATCTACAAGTTAAGCTAAAACACAATTACAGGCCAGAATCTGAGAAAATAAAATACAGGTCCGAAATACATATACGCCTAATTAAAATACGTATTCCGAAATACGGGAATCACAACTCTACCCACCTTGACAGAATTTTGTCCTCGGAATTTAATCAAGAGGCTAGAGTGGCAAGGACAAGCTATACTAATCTCAGGCAAGCTAAACTAAGCAATCAATCAAACAATCAATCATACAAGCAAGAAATTGAAGGTATGAGAAAGAGGGAAGTCATCCTGCTAGAAACCTCTCTACCGGTTCTGAATCTGAGCCAGGGTCAGGGCATACTACTGGGGTCTCTGTCGCTGGAATTCTTCGGTCTGAGGCGGCAATGGCCTCGGAGGCTGGTACTACTGCTGCACTGGTGCTGGTGCTGGTCCCCTAACCGACGGACTGGTCTGAGCCGATGATGAACTGGCCCTATTCGGACAAGACCCTATCTTGTGGTTCGATGCTCCACAAGCCAAGCATAATCCATGTGCTCTATTACACTCCGAAACAACGTGTCCTGACTTCCCACAATGAGTGCAGCCCATTACGGAAGTCTGCTTCTGCTTCTGTTGCTGAGGGAACATGACTGACGTCACTGAGGCCGCCTGCCTCAGAGTTTCAATGGTCAAACCCCTAGCTGTCGGGGCTGGAGCTGATGATTGGTGCATCTGAGTGTGGGACCGCTTCCTACCTCCGGTCCTATCTACGATCCTATGGGAGGTGTACTCGTGTCTCCTAGCTGCCCTCAATACTACATCGAACGTTTGGTGCTCGAACTGCTGAACTGCCAATAAGATCTCCAAGTACAGCCCCTGCTGGAATCGCTGGGCCCTATCAAACTCGGTTGCCACCAAGGTAGGGGCAAACCTACTGAGTCTAGAAAACTCAGATGCATAACCGTCGATCGTTCTGCCTCCTTGCTTCAAGTTGGTAAATCTCGTCTGCAGGTCGTACCGAGCTACAGCATCAAAATACTTCGTCTGGAATCTTTCTCTAAACACCGCCCAAGTGACCGGCGCTGCTAATCCCAAGGCCTGCACCGCCCGCCAACTGCGAGCTAAGTCCAGCAACTGTAGGCATACCACCGCCACCTTCTCATTCTCAGGTGTCCTAGCTGCTTCCAGAACCACCTCGGTATCCTGAAGCCAAGCGTCCGCGGCAATCGCATCTTTGCTGCCGTCGAAGAATGGAGGATTCAGGCGTTTAAAGCTGTTGGCCGTGCTGTTCCCTGGATGACCGCCTCTGGTCAAAGCATCTGCCACTGCCTGGTGTAAGGCGTCTCCTCTACGATCCTGGGAAGCTATCAAGGTCCTGATGAGACCTACCAAGGTGCCATCATCATGCTCGGCAGGTCGAACGGGCTGAACTGGGGGCTCTCCTCCAGTAGATACAACTCTGGAGGCTACTCCGGAATGCTGGGCTTGATCTCCGGGTTGCTGCTAGTCCACGGGAGTTGCTCCACCTCGTTGATCAGTAGGGTCAGGTATAGTGCCGCTGAAGAAGACGACACAGGGAAACAACAAGAAAGGACCAGGACAAATCAACGATACAAGCACATGATCAGGGCAAGAATCCAGAGATTCAGAGGATATGAACGGAGATCAAGGACGAGTACTGATTGAGACATCTATTTGGTAAACCCTCACATTCTTGAATGCCAAGACCTGCATGGGCCACCACTTAAACCATGTGACGCCCCAGAACCAGAATACTGGAGAGCGGAGGCGTACAGAGCCAGCTACGTATATTGAAATAGAATCCATCTCACTATACGGTCACGGCTGTCTAGATATGAGGGTTTACTACAAGCCAACGGTCTCTTAAGGTCAAGCCTATTGTCTCAATCTCAAGCAAGTAATATAGTTACAAGATGTTAGACCACCAAATATACAATAAAAGGCATCCCAAATATTACATATTGGATGATCATGAAGCTAGTCGTACAAAACGTCAAGACTAGCAAGAGTTCAGTCATACACGATCAACCCTAGGATTTGTTAATCATGTTACAGCCCGTAGGCAGACAGTAAGTAAATATGCATCGAGCTAACAGGTGCTCGTCGGCTAAACGTCTCAAAAGAATAATTTTACAATGTAGTGAGTGAAACAAAATGGAAAACCCACTCGTAGCCCGGGTTCCTTCTAGTCGCCACCATCGTGCTGGAAGTTCGGTAGATCCTCGGGTACTGCTCCGAAATTTGGCCACACAAAACCAGCTGGGTCAAACCCCAGAAAGAGCAAGTGCCACAAGGGAGGCCACGAAATAAGAACAAAAGCCAGCATATCAGAACATAAGAAAATAGAAGAAAAGTACAAGTAATAAAGAGTACAACAAGACAATAAACGACTAGGGACGTGGAACCATTAAGGGAGCCAGGTTGCAACCCTTAAACCAAACAAGGATCGGGGTTGTAACCCTTCGCCTGAATAGCACTTTGTCTCTACCCATTTATTGTTAAAGATAAGTAAAACAATCATGTTCAGGGGTACCAGGTACAAGGACTAGACGAGACTTAGACAAGGCTGGACACCATCCATTCACAAACGGCCAAGCAATTACTACGGCTTACTACTTAACTAACTAGGGTTATCACAAGCCTAGTTACTGACAAGATGCAAATGAGAAATTCCCAGTCCCAAGCCCTGCAGACTATCCAGTTATCCTTCCGCGGGTTGAGAGTATGGTTGGATACATCGTCCAGGAGACGATATACCCTTAGGTGACATAGAGGGTGCAACACGTAACAGTGTGCTAGAAATGTGCCCTACTCGTCGGCAGGCTACAAGTCCAATTTAAGCGCCCAGATAACGAGATCGCCTGTGACCAGAAATTCTCCATGAACTATAGTTTGATCTAGTCATTAGCCTAATCCATATTCAGTGCGAATCCCTGACCGTGGTAACCAGAGAGTCACGTCCTAGACATGATGCGAGACAAGACAAGAGAAGTGGATTGCACAAAGCAACAAGAATGAACACCCACGGAGTCAGAGTTGGTTATACGAGTCAAGTTAGCCATCGCAACAACATCAAGTCAAGTCAAGTTACAAGTCACAAGTTACAAGTCAGGAGTGCGCCACCACGGGCCACTATCAAGTTATCCAGTTACAAAGATTAATCATGAATCACATGCCACAAGTTAAGAGTGCACCCCATCGGGCCACTATCAAGAAGATCAGAAAGTACTAAAATCATACTTTACAGAAACCATAAAAAATCGTACTAGTCATAAGCAAAACACCAAAAATCGTGCCAGGTCGTGCTGGGTCGAGACAGTCGTGTTGTGTGGAACAAGATCTCAAAACTCCAATCCACAAAAGAGAAGCCAAGTCCAAGAAATAAAACCAAACCATCATGGGCAAGTGGGTTGCGTAGGGGGTCAGATTGCGTAAGGGGAATGGACTGCGCTGAGGTTGGGTTGCGCTAGGGTCGGCTTGCGCTGGGAGCGAGCTGCGCAGGAGATGAACTACGCAGGATTGGGTTGCGCTGAAGGCGGGTTGCGCTAGGTCGGGTTGCGCTGAGAGCAGGTTGTGCTGGGTCAAGCCGCACAGGGTTGAATTGCGCTGGAGCCGAGCTGCGCTGGGAGCGAGCGGCGCCGAAATTGAATTGCGCTGGAGCGAGCGGCGCAGCAGTCAAGTGCGCCAATGGGAGGAAGGCGCTGGAGCTAAGAAGCGCCAGCACAAGTCAGCCCAGCGCAAAGTGCTGGCCGAGGAGTTGCGCAGTTCGGCCATGCGCTAAAGAGCGCAGGCCGAGGATCATCTTCTCCATCAGGCCGAGAGAAGAACCCCAAGAACTCCAAATTTCCAATCTTCATAACTTAGCCAAAACAAAACCAAATTTGGATTTTCAAAGTTCTAACTTGCGTAAAATTGAATTCTCTTCCATATGGAAACCTCAAAACAAGGAAAAATCTAAGTTTAATATATCAAAATCCAAAAAAATCTGAAAATGGTTAAAACTTAGATCTAGAAAAATGGAAGCTCCAAATCATAAAATGCCAAGTTCTAATATTTTTCACTAAGGCCTAATCTAGCTAATGGACAAATAAAATGGGGTACTTATTTTATGGCAAGGTGCACTTGCCTATGGTGTTGGTGGAGGAAGGAAGAAGAAGATGGAGAAAAATTAATGGAAGTTATGAGGAGAGAGAAAGTTAGGTGGGGTTTTAATGAGGGAGGGTATGTTGTGTTGAGGGTGGAGGTTAGCTAAAGTAGTCCAATGCATACTAAACCAAACCAAACCAATTCTTTCTCCATAAAATAAAATCACGTCAGGTCCAAAACCCATTTTATGAGAAAACCAAAATCCACAAGTTAAGCCAAAATACAATTATAGGCCAGAATCTGAGAAAATAAAATACAGGTCCGAAATACATATACGCCTAATTAAAATACGTATTCCGAAATACGGGCGTCACAACTCTACCCACCTTGAAAGAATTCCGTCCTCAGAATTTAATCAAGAGGCTAGAGTGGCAAGGACAAGCTATACTAATCTCAGGCAAGCTAAACTAAGCAATCAATCAAACAATCAATCATACAAGCAAGGAATTGAAGGTATGAGAAAGAGGGAAGACATCCTGCTAGAAACCTCTCTGCTGGTTCTGAATCTGAGCCGGGGTCAGGGCATACTGCTGGGGTCTCTGCCGCTAGAATTCTTCGGTCTGAGGCGGCAATGGCCTCGGAGGCTGGTACTCCTGCTGCACTGGTGCTGGTGCTGGTCCCCTAACCGACGGACTTGTCTGAGCCGATGATGAACTGGCCCTATTCGGACAAGACCCTATCTTGTGGTCCGATGCTCCACAAGCCAAGCACAATCCCTGTGCTCTGCGACACTCCGAAATAATGTGTCCTGACTTCCCACAATGAGTGCAGCCCATTACGGAAGACTGCTTCTGCTTCTGTTGTTGAGGGAACGTGACCGACGTCACTGAGCTCGCCTGCCTCGAAGTTTCAATGGTCAAACCCCTAGCTGTCGGGGCTGGAGCTGATGATTGGTACAACTGAATGTGGGACCGCTTCCTACCTCCGGTCCTATCCATGATCCTCTGGGAGGTGTACTCGTGCCTCCTAGCTGCCCTCAATACTGTATCGAACGTCTGGTACTCGAACTGCTCAACTGCCAACAAGATCTCCAAGTGCAGCCCCTGCTGGAATCGCTGGGCCCTATCAAACTCGGTTGCAACCAAAGTGGGGGCAAACCTACTTAGTCTAGAAAACTCAGATGCATAACCGTCGACCGTTCTGCCTCCTTGCTTCAAATTGATAAATCTTGTCTGCAGGTCGTACCGAGCTACAGCATCGAAATACTTCGTCTGGAATCTTTCTCTAAACATCGCCCAAGTAACCGGCGCTGCTAATCCCACGGCCTGCGCTGCCCACCAACTGCGAGCTAAGTTCAGCAACTGTAGGCATACCACCGCCACCTTCACATTCTCAGGTGTCCTAGCTGCTTCCAGAACCACCTCGGTATCCTGAAGCCAAGCGTCCGCGGCAATCACATCTTCGCTGCCGTCGAAGAATGGAGGATTCAGGCGTTTGAAGCTGTTGGCTGTACTGTTCCCTGGATGACCGCCTCTGGTCAAAGCATCTGCCACTGCCTGGTACAAAGCGTCTCCTCTACGATCCTGGGAAGCTATCAAGGTCCTGATGAGACCTACCAAGGTGCCATCATCATGCTCGGCAGGTCGAATGGGCTGAACTGGGGGCTCTCCTCTAATAGGTACAACTCTGGAGGCTACTCCGGAATGCTGGGCTTAATCTCCGGGTTGCTCCTGGTCCACGGGAGTTGCTCCACCTCGCTGATCAGTGGGGTCAGGTACAGTGCCGCTGAAGAAGACGACACAGGGAAACAACAAGGAAGGACCAGGACAGATCAACGATACAAGCACATGATCAGGACAAGAATCCAGAGATTCAGAAGATATGAACGAAGATCAAGGACGAGTATTGATTGAGACATCTATTTGGTAAACCCTCACATTCTTGAATGCCAAGACCTGCATGGGCCACCACTTAAACCATGTGACGCCCCAGAACCAGAATACTGGAGAGCGGGGGCATACATAGCCAGCTACGTATATTGAAATAGAATCCACCTCACTATACGGTCACGGCTGTCTAGATATGAGGGTTTACTACAAGCCAACGGTCTCTTAAGGTCAAGCCTATTGTCTCAATCTCAAGCAAGTAATATAGTTACAAGATGTTAGACCACCAAATATACAATAAAAGGCGTCCCAAATATTACATATTGGATGATCATGAAGCTAGTCGTATAAAACGTCAAGACTAGCAAGAGTTCAGTCATACATGATCAACCCTAGGATTTGTTAATCATGTTACAGCCCGTAGGCAGACAGTAAGTAAATATGCATCGAGCTAACAGGTGCTCGTCGGCTAAACGCCTCAAAATAATAATTTTATAATGTAGTGAGTGAAACAAAATGGAAAACCCACTCGTAGCCCGGGTTCCTTCTAGTCGCCACCATCGGGCTGGAAGTTCGGTAGATCCTCGGGTGCTGCTCCGAAATCTGGCCACACAAAACCAGCTGGGTCAAACCCCAGAAAGAGCAAGTGCCACAAGGGAGGCCACGAAATAAGAACAAAAGCCAGCATATCAGAACATAAGAAAATAGAAGAAAAGTACAAGTAATAAAGAGTACAACAAGACAATAAACGACTAGGGACGTGGAACCATTCCGGGAGCCAGGTTGCAACCCTTAAACCAAACAAGGACCGGGGTTGTAACCCTTCGCCTGAATAGCACTTTGTCTCTAACCATTTATTGTTAAAGATAAGTAAAACAATCATGTTCAGGGGTACCAGGTACAAGGACTAGACGAGACTTAGACAAGGCTGGACACCACCCATTCACAAACGGCCAAGCAATTACTACTGCTTACTACTTAACTAACTAGGGTTATCACAAGCCTAGTTACTAACAAGATGCAAATGAGAAATTCCCAGTCCCAAGCCCTGCAGACTATCCAGTTATCCTTCCGCGGGTTGAGAGTATGGTTGGGTACATCGCCCAGGAGACGATATACCCTTAGGTGACTTAGAGGGTGCAACACGTAACAGTGTGCTGGAAATGTGCCCTACTCGTCGGCAGGCTACAAGTCCAATTTAAGCGCCCAGATAACGAGATCGCCTGTGACCAGAAATTCTCCATAAACTATAGTTTGATCTAGTCATTAGCCTAATCCATATTCAGTGCGAATCCCTGACCGTGGTAACCAGAGAGTCACGTCCTAGACATGATACAAGACAAGACAAGACAAGTGGATTGCACAAAGTAACAAGAATGAACACCCACGGAGTCAGAGTTGGTTATACGAGTCAAGTTAGCCATCGCAATAGCATCAAGTCAAGTCAAGTTATAAGTCACAAGTTACAAGTCAGGAGTGCGTCGCCACGGGCCACTATCAAGTTATCCAGTTACAAAGATTAATGATGAATCACATGCCACAAGTTAAGAGTGCACCCCATCGGGTCAATATCAAGAAGATCAGAAAGTACTAAAATCATACTTCACAGAAACCACAAAAAACTGTACTAGTCATAAGCAAAACACCAAAAACCGTGCCAGGTCGTATTGGGTCGAGACAGTCGTATTGTGTGGAACAAGATCTCAAAACTCTAATCCACAAAAGAGAAGCCAAGTCCAAGAAATAAAACCAAACCATCATGGACAAGTGGGTTGCGCAGGGGGTCAGATTGCGCAAGGGGAATGGACTGCGCAGGGGAATGAACTGCGCTGAGGTTGGGTTGCGCTAGGGTCGGCTTGCGCTGGGAGCGAGCTACACAGGACATAAACTGCGCAGGATTGTGTTGGGCTGAAGGCGGGTTGTGCTAGGTCGGGTTGCGCTGAGAGCAGGTTGCGCTGGGTCAAGCCGCGCAGGGTTGAGTTGTGCTGGAGCGAGCGGCGCAGCAGTCAAGTGCACCAATAGGAGAAAGGCGCTGGAGCTAAGAAGCGCCAGCGTAAGTCAGCCCAGCGCAAAGCGCTGGCCGAGGAGTTGCGCAGTTCGACCATGCGCTAAAGAGCGCAGGCTGAGGATCATCTTCTCCATCTGGCCGAGAGAAGAACGCTAAGAACTCCAAATTTCCAATCTTCATAACTTAGCCTAAACAAAACAAAATTTGGATTTTCAAAGTTCTAACTTGCATAAAATTGAATTCTCTTCCACAAGAAAACCTCAAAACAAGGAAAAATCTAAGTTTAATAGATCAAAACCCAAAAAATCCAAAAATGGTTAAAACTTAGATCTAAAAAAATGGAAGCTCTAGATCACAAAATGCCAAGTTCTAATGTTGTTCACCATGGCCTAATCTAGATAATTGACAAATAAAATAGGGTGCTTATTTGGTGGCAAGGTACACTTGCCTATGGTGTTGGTGGAGGAAGGAAGAAGAAGATGGAGAAAAATTAATGGAAGTTATGAGGAGAGAGAAAGTTAGGTGGGGTTTTAATGAGGGAGGGTATGTTGTGTTGAGGGTGGAGGTTAGCTAAAGTAGTCCAATGCATACTAAACCAAACCAAACCAATTCCTTCTCCATAAAATAAAACCACGTCAGGTCCAAAAACCCATTTTACGAGAAAACCAAAATCCGCAAGTTAAGCCAAAACACAATTTCAGGCCAGAATTTGAGAAAATAAAATACAGGTCCGAAATACATATACGCCTAATTAAAATATGTATTCTAAAATACGGGCGTCACAGACAACCCTCCCCTCGAACCCGAAGAAGCTCTTCGACAAACCGACCCTGACGTAGCTAGGGGTAGCCAACACGAGGCCTCAGAAGAAGAAGCCCCTCTACAGGAAAGCAAGGTCGAAAGCGAAGCCTCGACCGATCCATCCACTTCCACCCATGTCATGGCAGCTTACATGGCATGGGGTGGTGATAAAGGAGAATCAGACGCTCCAGCGTTAAACATCGTACAGCGCATAGACACTCTTAATGGGAGTCTCAAAACCCTCTCTGCCTCCATGTATATCCTGACCCAGGCAGTGTTCGACATTTGAACCACTCTGGCAAGGGAACCTGTCTCCACCAGCCCCGATCCAGGAGCCAATATAGAATCAAGTATACCCCTCAATGGGTATCTTCAGGGGCGGAGCACCACTCTGCACTGCGAGCGTCAGCTCCTTCTAATATCCAGCTTCAGGCCATACCGCCTTCACCTTCACCCAGCTCGACAGGAGACTTGGTCGAGATGGTCAGAGACCTGTGTGAGCATTTTGAGGCCTGAAATAGACAGGAGGATCGCCAGAAGATGGACTCCCGCAACCTTACCCCCTCGAATGGAACAAAGTATTTTATCCTTCCAAGTATAAACCGTAAACACTAACACCAGACGACGGAAAAGATTCTCATCGCCGGTACCTGACCTACTTTCAGTCTCAGACGGGGCATCTCCCAAAAGAAGATGCCTTACTCACGAGCCTGTTTGTCAGGACTGTGAAGGGAGACGCCTACGACTGGTACTCCAGTCTTCCTGACAACTCTATATCATCCTTCGATGACTTGACATGCCTCTTCCTTGATCGGTTCTACGACGGAGGAAGAGACATGACCATGTCGTCTCTCATAGAAATGTGGCAGACTGAGAATAAGACCGTTCGAGTCTTCATCGAACGTTTTTGACAAGCATGTCTAAAGTTGCCTCCGGGTATGCGGGAACATGCACTCATCGAAACATGTAGCACGAACATGCTCCCTGCAATCAAGCTCTGGCTCAACTCCACTCCTCCGCCTGATTGGAGCGCATTGATCATTGAAGCCGAAGCCGCTGAAAAAAAGGCACAGAATGCTCGGCTTTTGGGGGTTAACTTTTCCATCTTCGACGACAAAGGGAAACAACCTACGACCAACAGTAGCAGTCGCAAAGTGAAAGGAAAGCAGGCGTTGACTGTCAATGCGTCTAATAGTACGCAAGGCCCTGCCCAAAGGCCTCCTACCGTACTACGACCGAAGATGGTCTACTCCTTCCATGATGAGGATACCTTACAGCTCTTCGAGATGCTGAAGCAAGGCGACAAAATCAAGTTGCCTGATCCCAAGCATCCTGACGAAGTAGGCAAAGTTGGCGACCCAAGGTATTGTCACTACCATCGGTTCGTTGGACATCCAACTAAAGACTACAACATCCTGAAAGACTAAATACAGCGCATGATCAATACGAATGTCATCTCAGTCGATTACGAGGAGAAGACAGTCTCGGCCAATATGGTGTCGCTCGAGTTCGGTACCTTACAGCCTACCACAGCTCAAGATGGCGTCGTCCCCATCCCAAAGGTGATAATGGAAGTAGTAAACCTTCAACCAACCTGCGATAATGTGGGTGGGCTAACACCACTCATAACATCCAAGGAAGAGATCATCTGGGTTCACCCGGATCTCCATCCAGAGCTGACTTAACCGGGGGTACCCTCTACCTCCAAAAGCAAAGGTAAGAAGAACAAGTCTTGCTGAATGGTGACTTCCTTAAAGTACTGCCCGTACAAACACGTTCACAGTAGAACGCCCAGCCAGAGGAGGCTCCGTCCGAAGTGACGCCTCCTATCATCACCACAGCTGTACAAGGAGAAGGTTTATCCCAACCTCCTGCAGCTGATAAACCAAAGCAGAAGAGGTCTGCTTCGACAGGCCTCTTCGAAAGGACAACGCTCTGGGGTTAGCCAATCCCCACAACTTCGACATACTGGCATAATTGGCCAGTACTCCAGCATGGCTTTCCCGATTCGAGCTCTTTCGCCTATCCAAAGATACTCTGGAGGCTCTCTGTGAAGCCCTGAAGGACGCCGAGTCTTTTATCAGTCAGGTCAAGCAGCCTGACGACTATCCTACAGCATGTTTGTACTGCCATAATATGGGGAAGATCATCCCCAATATCACATTCATTCAACAGGATATGCTGCTCAAGAACAACATGCACAACAGACCCCTGTATTACACAGGGTATGTCGTTGCCATCAAGGTGGATTGAATGCAGATCGACCCTGGGTCTTCTCTCAGCATCATCCCCTTACTCTATTTCAGACATTGGGGATCTTGATGCATCGCCTAACAGCGTCTTACACTACCATCAGTGGCTTCAACGCCAGTAAGAGTGAGCCGTGGAGGAAGATCCGCTTGAAGTGTCACATCGACGATCTCCAGACCAAGATGACTTGCTATGTTGTGGATGCAGACGTCAACTATAACTTCCTGTTGGGATGGCCATGGATAAATGGATACATGGTGGTGCAATCTACTCTTCATCAGTATATAAAATACATGTCCACCAGCGGCATCATCCAAACAGAATTTGCTGATGTCGATCCCTTCAGAGGGATTGAAGCCTTCTTCATCGATGCTGATCTGTACAAATTAATTTATCTCAGTGATAAAGCCAATGATGCTGATGACGAGGCAGAAGCTGAGGTCGAAGCTGACTCAGAGGCGGACATGATAATCAACGCTCCCCTAAAAGTGCGACTCAAAGGAAGGCCGCCTCAAACATCGGCCCCTATAGTAGTCAAACTCCGCGGGAAGGTGCCAGCTTCTCTGGGCAGGACATCCAATTAAGATCCGTTGAAGATACGCCTCAAAGACAAGTCCCCTCAAGTGGTGGCTCCTCTCGTAGCCAAGCTACGGGGAAAGGCTCCAGCTCCCGGCACACCAACTAAGGCTCCCCTCAAGGTACGGCTCAAAGGTAGACCTCCTCAGTTGTCGGCACCCGTCAGGCCACAAGAGAATACCTCAGCGTCCTTCTCAGCACAGTCCTATGAGCCAGCTCGGGACAAGCTCCCGAAAAACTCTTCTGAACCTCCCAAGGCTGCTCCGGTTCTCACCGATGAATAGCTTGGAGAGTACATATCGGCTAATGTCGATGCTCCATCCCTCGATGATGTAATCCCTCGGGACAAGATCCTGTATTTTATCAACAAGAGAGTGTCTTTCAATTATTCTAGTCTTCCATATTGGAATACCATGTACACTCTAGATAATGCTCTACAGTCGTTGCAAACATAAATAACGACTGTAAGCCATATAAATCGAGTTGTCCTGTACCAAAGAGTCTGTTACATAGTCCTGCCTCGAAACAAGGACGAGATGCCCATTATCTTTGGCAAAGTCGAGCGTCACTAAGACTTTCCATCGATGGAGCTAGAACCCGACACCGACAGAATACAAATCTACAGGTACAACGATCGAGCCAAGTATCTCATCCAAAAGATGGGTTACAACTTGAAGAGCGGCCAAGGTCTGAACTACGAAAAAGTTTGACGCCTTCCCTTAGGACTTCCAGTGCCAAAAGGGAAGACGCAAGACTACTATCACCGCACCCGACGGGGGGTAGGCTACATCACGCCTCCAGTAACTCAAGAAGAATCAGAAGCAGAGGATGTAATACATTCTCACTCATCTGAAACTTTAACTTGGGACTCCAACACCAGTATCGCCTCAGTCTTCAGGAAGGTGCTATCAGCCAACATGATATCCTTACATCCTTCAAAAGATAAAGATGACGATCAAATAGGAGAGTTCTTCGAAGAAGAACCCTGAGCTCAATGCCTAGGTGCACAATGGAAATCTTGCTTTGAATTGCGAGAACCCTCTACCGAAGATGAAGTCGAGCAGATCGACCTTGGGGATAGATCTTCATCCAAACCCATCTTCATCAGCAAGAGCTTAGTGGGGGAGGACCGAGAATCCTTGATCCACCTGGTCAAATAATATATTAACGTCTTCGGCTGGAGCTACGAAGACATGTCGGGACTCTACCCACAAGTTGCAATGCACAAGCTTAACATCTTACCTGACGCTAAGCCCTTTAAGCAACAACAATAGTGCTTTTGTCCTAACATCATGGATGCCATTGACAAAAAGATCGACAAGCTCGTAGACAGTGGGTTCATTCGTGATGAACAATACCCTGACTGGGTAGCCAACATTGTCTCCGTCACCAAGAAAAATGGGAAGATCCGAGTCTGCATCGATTTCTGGGACCTCAACTCTGTATGCCCAAAGGATGAGTTCCTACTCCCGATCACCGACATAATGATCGAAAACACATGTGGCTTCGAGCGTATGTCCTTCATGGACGGCTACAGAGGCTACAATCAGATCAGGATGTTCCCAGACGATAAGAAGCACATGTCGTTCAGAACTCCAAAGGGGATTTACTGCTACATAGTTGTTTGCAAAAACAAAAGTATAAAACTTTATTGATACAAACTTTGTAAAGATTACAAGAATTCTATAAAAGGTACAACTGTAGGAATTCAATCTAGAAGACGATTGCTTTATCCCTTGGACGATGTGAACTTTGAAGACTGTAGCCTCTGAAGTTGACTTGAAGGCAAAAGCCTCAGAAGAATGCAGCAGCACTTGGGCAAGAACTCCTGAACTCTCTGAACTTTAATGTCTGATCTCTGATTTATGATCTGTGATCTCCTTGAATGGAGACTTGAAACTCTATTTATAGAGTTCTGGAAATAACTAACTTTTAGTTATTCTAGACTGCGCATGATGGATTGTGCATGTATTAGATTGCGCAACTGTAGACTGCACAGGCAGTTGTCTGATCATGGGCCAACTGTCTTGAACACATGGCATCATTTGATTGAAATGTACATGATCGTGCATAGACGGTTGCCACGTAATGAGCAATTGATGGCATGAATGCCACGTATATATTGTCAGTTATGTTGATAGAGTGTGCAACCGGAATTATACTGGCTTTGGATTGCGCAGGAATGGACTACGCAGGCATGGATTATGCCAACATAGATTGCACATCAGATAGGCTGGCCGATTGTGCTGCCAGCTGTCCTCGAGCGCCGTGCTGCACGATTAAACAAACAGTCGCCTCGTTCTCCGTACTGTCAGCTATCAGAAGATTTGATTGTGTCAGGTAATGATGATGATTTGCCACGTCAGCCTGCGCGCTTGAGAGTGTGCGCAGTCTAGTGTGCACAATCTGTATGATGCAC